>JAQFZH010004497.1:0-11885 GCA_034695485.1 Entomobrya nivalis
CTAAATACAGATATCTCGAGCATTCAAGATGTTTTCACAAAAGCTTATCTTGACAGGTCTGTAACCATTTTTGAGAGTAGCGATCACATAAAACCCTGTCATCTTTCCAGTGACTGGAAACATCTAAAATTACAATTGGATGAATGGACTTCAAAACGATACATTTTCAGGCAAATTCGATGTTTTAAACTTCTAAATCTTCCACTGGAGTCTATAGATCTGGAGTACTCGAAATGTGAAGATTTTGAATCAATATTTGACAACCTATCAAAATACGGGTCAACACTCCGCCGACTTACATTGACATTGAACAACTCACAATATAACGAATTGGTTGAGATGAGGAGGCAAGTCTTTTCTTTCTCAAATGAAGTGTCTGGAAAGTTTCAAAATGAGCCTTTATTGTGCCGATGCTGGTGGTACTCAAAAGTTTTGCAAGTTTGTGGATCGAATTTTGAAGGCGGATTGGTTTGGGGAATATTTACAAATGGGTGGATTGATTAGTGGATTTAGAAGATTTGGTTTTGCTTGCATTCTGGCAGGGTTGAAAATGGAGGGCGATGAGTCGAGAAATTTGAAACGGAAGTATTTTACAGATGGGGAATTTTTCAGAAGCATGGAAGTTGTCTCAAACGAAGATAAATAAGTACGCTAACTAATAAGTAGCGCATAAGCTACAGGTATTTAAAAAAATCCATTTTCTATGACTTTGCTAACAGTAAATTTAAAAAAAAATGTATCTGATGCTTCTGCGTTAACAGTATGTAAAAAATAGCTAGAGTAATTTCTGGTTATAAAAGAATTTTATACATCAATTTTTGGTAATATAATATATATCATACAAATGTAAAACTTGTAAAGATATTTATTTTGATGGTTACCTTAAATGTGCGAAAATAATCATGGAATGCCTAAATGAGTTACAAAATAACCTGAATGAAAAAGAAGTTCTTGAGTTTCCTTTTCTACCAATCAAGACTTTGATATGTAAGCTAAAAAAAAGATTTTCACGCATTCGACTACAAGTACAATTTCTTGAGATTTGAGATTCAGTGACAAGTTTATGTCACCCATTAAATAGTTTATATATCAATATGACAATAAGTTCCAATTTACAAGGATAAAATAAAAATAATCTGTACAAAATAACATACCTAGTTAATTGCACATTTGATTTCATTTCCGTGCTATCGTTGCATACAATAATATAAGTTTACATTAGTTTAAAATACCTGCCAAATAAATGACGTTTTCATTTTGGTAAAAATGTACATAAAATGATTTTTATTGGACAAAGAATTCATTTTCTACTTAATTATATCAATTGTGATAATACTTAAATAGTAAGATTAAAAACCTAATCACTAAACTCTTTTTGCTATGGTGACGACGTATCAAACTTGGGAACTTGAGGAATTCGGTGACAGTTGAGTTCATGTTGTTTTAGTGGACCAGCCTGAGTAAAACCTGCGGTTTAAAAAAATCATAAATTAAAAACCCTTCAAAGGTAACACTTCTGCCAAAAAAAATTAGCTTCGAAATAAAAAATGTTTATTCTACCTTGATCACAATTTTTACACCGATACGGCCGTTCTCCTGTATGAATCCTCAAATGCTGGATTAAATACTACAAAAAAAATTAACCACCAAAATTATTAACTCGTTTAAATTTTCCTAAACACACTTTTAATTAATTACGAATTAATGTTTTATATTAACCCACCTTATTAAACAAAAATGCCCTATCACAATAGCTACACTTCCACTTTTTCTCCGCACCGTGCGTCTTCACATGAGTGTTTAACACCTGCTGCGTTTTAAAACTTGAGCCGCACTCATCACAAATAAATTTCCTTTCCTCTGCATGACTTTGCATGTGTCTCCCCAGTTGAGTTCGACTTCCAAACATTTTCCCACAGTGATCACACACAGCACCGGTACCCTTGTGCAAAATAAGATGAGCTCTCAAAGATCCCTGGTCAGTGTACGCCTTGTCACAGTAGTCACATTGATATCTGGGGGCGTCATGCTTGCTGATCATGTGTCTAGACAGGTAGGATTTCACGGCAAAGGTTTCCGAACATCGGTCGCATTGGAAAGGCTTGTCTCCCGTGTGTGTTCGCAGATGCACTATTAAAAAATACAAGAAATAAATAATCAACATTTAATTACCCAAATTAATTCAAATTCCATTAAAATGTTTTTACATATTTTTCTTACTTTGCAAAGCTGCGTTACAACTAAACCCCTTTCCACAAACTTTACATTTCCAGGTTACCGTGTGAACTCGTTTATGTATCGTCAAACTATCTTTATCCAGATAAGCGTTTGTGCATCCATCAATCCCACAAACAACTTTGTCGATGACCTGATGAACATCGAATAAATGTCGCAGTAATTTTCTCATTCCTTTGACATTCTTTCCACAAATGTCGCACTCCATCATTTCACTCTTGTGGTGTTTCAAATGATTTATGAAGGCCTCTCTTGAGGAACAACAGAAGGAACAACTTTTACAGGAGAAGATCTTCTCAATTTCTCCGAGATGCGTCTTCAAATGGGCTTCCAAGGTTATAGGACTCCACATTAGGTTGCACACCTCACACAAAATTGTTTGATGACCTTCGTGAGCTGCCATGTGCAATTCGTAATGTTGCTTTACAGTAAATCTGGGACCTTCACCTTCACAGAGGTCACAGGTGTACAAGGTTAGTTTGGTGTCCTCCTGGATGGGGACCTCGTGGGAGCGAAGATGGTGTTCGAACTGGTAGGCTGTTGGGGTTGTGAAGGGACAGAGGTCACAAGCGAGGAGGATTCCTGGACGGTGGTTGGTTTTATGGGAGTGCGGCTTGACACGGAAGGAGGCTAACCGTTTGATTCTCACTTTGTGTCTGGGAATGATTGAGGGATCGTGGGGAGGAGGTGGGGGCTTGGTTTTCGGACGACCTACTTTGTTGGGATTGGTGGGGAGTTTAACTAGCTTCTTGATGTAAGAGGACTTTGGAAGGCTGGGGTCCCTTTTGGGGCGACCTCGTTTTCTTTTCTTGGAGGCGACTGGCTTTGGTGAGGGCGGTGAAGATGGAGGTGATGATGGGTTATCCAAAAAATAGTTATCATCGTCGACGGGAAAATCGATAAGGTCATTGGGATCCAAAGCTGGAAGTGTTGATGGTTCCGGTTTAATTATTGGTGGGGGAGTAAGTACAGTTGGTTTGGGTGAATATTTGGAGAGGTAAACTAGTGGAATTTCGATTGACTGCTTATCTGAAAAAAATAAATATTAACAAAATTATGTATTAAATAAACTAACTAAAAATTATATGCTAATTTAGATTAAGTTTTAATTAACCTTTTTCGATGATCCCATCATGAAAGGCGTACAAAGTGTCTAAGATTTTGCGCTGTTGAAGACGCTGCCTTTCTTCTTCCTCCAAGTTCCCTCCCTCCACACCTCCAACTTTAACGTCACTGTCGCCATTTTTCTTCAGATACTTTTCCAATTGTTTCAGTTTAGTTGACTTTTTAGTATTGTTTTTGGAATTCTTTATAACTGTAGTTTTAACAGACTTCAAAGCATTAACTAATTTAAGTTGTAAAATCTCAAGTTGTTGATGTAACAGGAACACCGTTTCAACTTGACTAACACACTGATCACAAAATAATTTTAATTTGTCTTCCTCGCAATTAACATCTTTGGTGGTACTACCAATTAACTGTTTAATGTTAGTAATCACTTGAGAATACTTGTTTGCGGAGATGGATGAGGTGGTGGTATTAACGTCCAAAAGATAATTGCAAAGAACATTCACTTTCGACGGCAAGTTTAATTTGTTGGCTGAGGAGGTGACTGTAGATAAGTCGCTTAAACAGAAGAAACAATTATTCCAAATACCCTTCATCTTTAATTTAACTTTTAATGCATTTAAATTAAACTACTTTTGAGAATTGTGAACTTGAGAGGCACAGAGAGCACGTAAATAAACCAAAGTCAGGAAAATGCACAGCTGATCAATGTTTTGCTGTCATGTTCATGTTCATGTCAGTAGTCTGCTTCTCAGCTTTGTTCATTTTGTCTGCTTGTTGTATGCATTGCATTTTGTTGGGTTTATCGGAATGTCAAAAAATGTTTGTCCATTGTTTAAAAATTTAAATTGCTAATTGAGCTATTTTAAAAGAATAAAATATTTTCTCAAATAATTCATGTGTAAGTACTCTTTTGATATTTTGCTGGGCGACCAGAACAGCTGATCAGCTCACTTGTGTTATGATTTGTTTGCCTGCTTGATGAACCTCTCCACTTTGTTCATTTATGTTGTCATTTGGTTTGCTTCAAAAAAAATTGTGTAATTAATTGTAAATTTTACAAAATTAATCAGTGGTTAACTTTTTGGATTTTTTTTCTTTGAAATAATTATTTTTTTGTTTTCTGTCGATTGAAGAATATTCTCGTCGCCATCCAAGTTCCTCCCAAGGATGATGGGGCCAAAGTTGTTAATGGAGCTTATCGTCCCTGCCACCATTCTTCTGGGATTAACTTTACCAATAATTTGTAATTATTATTCCATCATATCATCACAAATTATGAAAAATAGTTAAGAAATATTTGAATTTCATTGTTATTTATTTTTAGTTATCAGCCCGGTCCTCGCCCACGGTCACGCCATGGCTGCAGCAAAGCTGGACACCGACACCCAAAGTATTCCGGAATGTGCCGCCAGGAGGATTGATAACCTTTACCAGACTGAGCCCAAACCCATTTGCTTTCCCCCAAGGACACCTCCTCCGATGCCACCAATGTCGGAATCCAACTGCCTTATCTCACCTTACACCGTGACTTGGACGGGATTGAAGGTACTTTACACTTTTCAAATGAAATCATCCCAAAGTAATTATAATTAGAGTAATTATAAATCATTTGTTTTTATTAATAGTTTTTTCTGATGACTGTCCTAATTTTCGCACTCCCGTTGCCCACGTACCTGTATTTGAAAAGGAGACTGTCTCAAGCCGACTCCATTGCTCACCGGATTCTTTGGGGAATTTTTCTATTCTTCCTGATTGCCTGTGTCACCATTTATGTGACAGAGCTTGAGGTCATTTTAAACTTAATTATTAGTTAAACTAATTATGATTACCTTATAACTATTATTTTAATTGAATTAACAATATATTTTTTTCTGCATTTTGTAGGGAAACCGGAAACAAATCCTGGGAAACCTGGTAAACGCCACCGGAAACCGGAACCAGTGCGATTTTCTGAGAGAAACAGCTGATTTTGAGATAATGAACATTTTTCTGCATGTCAATCCACTCAACTCGATATTGAAAACGGTTCAAGTTTTAATGGATGGGATGGCACGGGGAAGACAAAGGTCAAGGGTTACCAAGCTATATGAGGATTTGATATTGGTAGTGGATGCGGAGGAAGAATTGCATGCTGATTTCTTAATTGTTCATTAAAAATAATATTTTATGCATACAACAATAATGTGTACAACGGTTGTAAGGGTACAGTGTACAAAGTACAAATGCTAAATTTAGGGAATTAAATATATAAAAATGTTTTTTGGTAAAGGAAAACTTTATAGTTGTATAACTTTTGAATTGTTGCTAAATTAAATGCGTTAATTGTTGTGAATAAAAAAATTGAATTGCCTAAATATTTTAAATTAAGTAGATTTGCCTTTAACCATTAACCACAAACAAATTTCTAAAAAAAATCCAAGGAATTAAATAAACTGTCAACTGTAACAATAAAAAAATTACACAAAACTCTTCATCTTTAATTTAACCTTTAAAATATTTAAATTACCTTTCAAAATTGTGAACTTGACGAAAAAGAAAAATATGAATTTGTAAACCAAGAGCACGTAAACAACCCAGTGGGTTTTCCAGGAAACCAGGGAGAAAGCGAGGATGATATGTTTTTACTTTAGTGTCGCGTCAGTAGTCTGCTTTTAGTCTTTGTTCCTTTTATATATCCTTTTTGTATGCATTGCAGTTTTTGTGTTTCTCTGCATGTCTTCAATCCATAATCAATCAGTCTAATATGCTGGCTTCTTGTAGATTCAATTTTAGTTCAATTTCGTGATCCATAAATATTAATATGTTTTTAACTTTTAAGTAGAACGTTTCGTAGGAAATAAAGGGTGTCCAAATGTAACCCGACTTTTTACATTTAATCTTTTACAAAATAAAAAGTAGCATGTGATGAAGCTCATTGTATTTAGAAATAATGGTTCAATTTATCAAATAATGAAAATGAACATATGATAAAAAATACGTTGTGACATTTTTTTGGAATATCTGAGCATCAAAAACACTCTTTAAAATAATAATTTCAAAATATATTAAAAATTAAAAAAGGTGTGAGGTGGTCATAGAACAATACAGCTTATGCGCTAAAAACGTGTAATTTTAAAATATGATTCATACTTTTTGCAAAGTAATATTTCTAAAAACATCCGGTTCACAGTTGGACATGTTTTATATGATTACGTAGTAGACCTAAATATTTGCGATAAGTCTTGTCAATCTATTCAATTTATTATTTTTTCTATCGTTATACCAGTATTTCACTTAAGTTCAACTAGGACAGTAGAAATATTGCCTTAACTTAATACGTTAGAAATGAAAAGTAGCAAAAACATTTCAAGGCCCAAAAATATTTATCAGGTTAAATACTGGTATTGTTTTGCAATGATTCAGGTAGTCTGTATGTAAAACATTTAAACGGGAAATAAAATTTATGGTAATATTACAACCTGCTTTAGAAAATAGCCTCCAGAACAAAACTATAAATAGTTTTTTGACAAAAACATGGCAAACCTCTGTTTTAGCTCGTAAAGTTCTGAATATCAGTACTAATAGTTCTTACTTTTCTGTGTATTTACCTCTCTTGTTTTTCTAGTGGGTTGCTTCTATATTATTATATTGAAAGCAAAACAGAATGTTAAACGAAATTCAAAAACGAGCTTTTAAAATTCAGAGACTTGGTCACAATTATTTACCTGAACATCCAATAACTTGGACTCCAGACTACGATAAAGTAGTAGTATCAGGAAACAAACTCACATGGATAAAATACCTTGTTTTTGTAATGTTCAACTGTACAATTTGTGTAGCATCTTTGTACGATCTTCTCACACATTTTCTATACAAACCCAGATTCAACTACAACCCAGCTATAATAGTTTTACACGTCATGAGCACTTGTCTGAATGCGGCGCCAACAATTTGCATTTCAGTTCTTTATCGAAATAGAGAACTGATTAATGGTTTCAACCTGCTCTTATCATATCAAAATAAAATTGCAACACGTAAGACTCAAACCAATTATTATTCTGTAGCTAAGTTAACGAATATAACTCTGGATCTATTGTAATTTTTTATATATTTTTGCAGGAACAATGCCTCCAAATAGTCAACGCTCCGATCTCATTGATCTAGCTTTATTTGGCGTAGCCATTTTCGTGATACCTGCTCCTTTTATAGCTTATATTTCCGCATTTTACTATTCATTTGATCCCCTATGCTATGTTTTCGGTGATATAGTTGCAGATCCGGAATACAAAAGCGTGTCATTATCAACCTATTTGTTATGTTTGGGAATCCGACTAGTTTTTACACTGGCAATGTTTGAGATAACAAGAACATGTTCATTAGCAGTATTGCAATTGCTTTTATTACTTAAAGCGTTGAATTATATTCTTCATACAATTTCTAACCGGCGAGTGGTAAATGGTAATTGTATGAGGAGGCATATTTTATTTCCATACAAGCAACTATGTTTAATTTTTACATATTTGACTTGTGCGTTAAAGGAAGGTTTGTCACTTTTCATCACAAGATTGTTTTGGGGTATTGTCGTGTTGTCCTGGGTAGCAATCAAGTCATATGGCACAATGCCAAATTCTATGTATTTTATGATAGGTGTTTTGCTATTTATTATGTTATTTATACATGTAGTTGTTAGTGTTGTACTTTGTAGATTTAGTGAAACAACTAACGAGATGTCAAGAAAGCTAATTGATGAAGCATCGGTTCTTCATTCTAAATCAACTACGAAGTTGCAGAAAAGAGAAACGTTGATACTGAGGAAGGAAGTAATTTCGGTGATGCCTATTTGTTTGCATTACCATCCATTTCTTGTTGTTAATCGGGAGTTTTGTAGAAGTTTATTTTTCAATATGATAAGCCGAATATTTGACGCTATATTGATATTTTAGAAATAACATGTCTGCATAAAAATCTTTAAAAAGCTTAATTCGTTGTTAATAAAAATTGAGTCAATTTGGTTAGTGTTTGGTACATCTATCACATTACTTAATATTTAAATGCCTCATACATTGATTTATGGTTTGAAATAAATCTTAAATATTCCTTCTAAAGTTGCCGAATGTAGAAGCAACTACGGTTTAGAAAATTTAAAATATATATGCAAACTGTACATTGCATTTGAATGACATACATACATTTTAAGAGCACGCTATGAAACTTCCATGTTGAACATTTCAAAATATTTAAGCCAAACAAATATTATTGTCAGTTTTGTAGACAAAATAGTACTGCTTCTAGCTGCCGAAAAATCAGATGAAAGCAGATGTTGGTAAATGCTGAGAGATGTTTATTCTGAATTTTTGGCAAGTTAGAGGCAGAACCATATGCGAGAAACAAGTTTAAATAATTCGGCGATTTTGAAGTTCCAACTTTAGGGTTCGCAACTGTAATAAGACTACCACGGATTTCTGCATTTTACTACTCATTTGATCCCCAATGTTATAGTTTCGGTGATATACGTGCAGTTCTTAAATTTATAAATGTGTATTTATATTTATCAACCTATTTATTGTGACTTGGAATTCGTTTGGTTTTAACACTAGCAGTGTTTGAGTAGTTCCAAGTCAGCAACATTGGCAGTAATGCATATGCTTTTATTGCTTAAAGCGTTGAACTATATTCTTCATCAAATTTCTAACCGGAGTATAGGTTTTTATTACAACAATGTTTTGCGTTATTGTCGTGTTGTCCTGGGTAGCAATCAGGTCATATGGCACAATGCCAAATTCCATGTATTTTACGATAGTGATGTTGCTATTTATTCTTTTATTTATGTATATGGTTGTTATTATCGTACTAAGTAAATTTAGTGAAACGCCTAACGAAATGACTAGAACTAGAAATAAAGTATATTTGCCTTTAACGACACACATTAAAAAAAACTCCAAAGAATAAAAAAATCCGGAAGAATAAAAATAAATTGCACAAAAGAAGGCTAGGAATTTTTTTTAACTGGATTACAATTTTACAATATAAATTGCATGTCTTTACAACTCTATTTTCTTTTTATCTGGGAATGGCACTTGGGTTCCGATTTGAAAAAAAAATCCGTTTTGGTCAAGGGTTGTAACTTTTTTCTGAGCGTTTTTTTGCTTTTTCCCAAATTTGCGGACGTGTGCACTGTTTCTTACAAAGTTCATTGGTTGATGTTTGGTAACTTGGAGTTCAAGAAAAATAAATAGCTTCTGAGGTCGGTAAAGTCGTTTCCTGTTTTAAAAATATATTTTGGTTGGTCTAATTTCATTGATGAATATAAATATTCAGAATTTTACAATAGATTAAACTGACTGGGTCTTAAGTGAAAGTCTGATTCCAAGGATTTTCTAATTTATTTTATGGTTGATTAATGTCATATTTATTTAAATTACAATTGTTATTCCTGATTTATCAGTAGGCATATAATTCTTCGTAGAAAAGTGACCGAAGATAAGTTTCTTTGTCAGAAAAAATGTGATTTCAAATACCTTTCATTTCATATCTAATATAGCTTCTAAAATATTTAAATTACTTTAAAAAAAAACTTGAACTTGACAAAAAAGAAGAAAAATGTGAATTTATACAACAAGAGCACTTAAACAAACCAGTTGGTTTTCCAGGAAACCAAGGAAGACGCTTCGATGATAAGTTTTTAATATCTTGTCAAGTCAGCAGTCTGCTTTGTTCACAAAATATCCTATTTGTATGCATGGCGATTTTTGTGTTTCTCTGCATGTCTTCAATCCATAATCAATCAGTCTAATATGCTGGCTTCTTGTAGATTCAATTTTAGTTCAATTTCGTGATCCATAAATATTAATATGTTTTTAACTTTTAAGTAGAACGTTTCGTAGGAAATAAAGGGTGTCCAAATGTAACCCGACTTTTTACATTTAATCTTTTACAAAATAAAAAGTAGCATGTGATGAAGCTCATTGTATTTAGAAATAATGGTTCAATTTAATAAATAAATCAAATGTTTAAGTCCAATTAATTAAAATATCGCCAACATTAATATTCCAAATTCATAATATGCTCAATATCATGGCAGTCGTCGCGTTTCTATTCGTTTTCATAAGGATAAAATCGTTGAGTAATCGAAAATTATTAAAGTCATTTTGCTACCAAATTATATGCTAACATCCTAATTAGTTCTAAATAACTAGGATGAAATCAAAATAAAAAGGTGAATCTTAAAATACTAATTGCTTTAGAAAAAAATCTTTGTCTGTTTTTATAGGGGTAATGAGATACAAATATAACCCCATTTTAAAGACATGTAAAATGTGCCCTTTTTATATAAGCCTGTATTTTCTAAAGAAGTTAAACGTTTTTTAAAATAATGATTTCAAAATTTATTAAAAATTTCAAAAAAAGTGCGGTCATTCAGCGAAAACGTGTACATTTAAAACACGATACTTAGTGCTTTTTATAAAGTAATATATATATATTAAAAGAGCCGATTCAATGTGGGACATGCTTTATATGATTACGTGGTAGACTTAAATATTTGCGATAAGACCTTTCAGTCTATTAAATTTATTCTTTTTTCCTATCGTTTATACCAGTATTTCCGTTTCGTTCTACTTGGACAATACAAAAATTGTTTAACTTAAAACATCACAAATGAAAAGTAGCAAAAAACAGTCCATAGCCAAAAACATTTACCAGGTTAAATACTGTTTATTGATTTCAAAATACTCAGGTAGTTTTTATGTAATATATTTTCACGGGAAATAAAATTTCTTCTAATATTACCAGCCTGCTTTATTAAATAGCTTACAGAACAGAACTATAAATAGTTGTTGACAAAAACATTGCAAACTTCTGTTTTAACTGGTAGCTCGGAATATCAGTACCAGTAATTCTTCATAATCTACTCGGTAACCAGTTTTGTTATTTAAAATAGTTGAATTTATATTGGTATTTTGAAAGACAAACGAAATGTTAAACGAAATTCAAAAACGAGCTTTTAAAATTCAAAAAATTGGTCACAAATATTTACCCGAACATCCAGTGACTTGGACTCACGACTACCATAAAGTTGTAGTATCTACTAGCAAACACACATGGATAAAATACCTTGTTTTTGTAATGTTCAGCTGTACAATTTGTGTAGCATCTTTGTACGATCTTCCAACACATTTTCTATACAAACCCAGACTCAACTACAACCCAGCTATAATAGTTTTACACGTCATGAGCACTTGTCTGAATGCGGCGCCAACAATTTGCATCCTCATTGTCTATCGAAATAGAGAACTAATCAATGGTTTCAACCTGCTCTTATCATATATATCAAAATAAAATTGCAACACGTAAGACTCAAACAAACTATTATTTTGTAGCTGAGTTAACGAATATAACTCTGGATCTATTGTAATTTCTTTATATATTTTTGCAGGAACAATGCCTCCAAATAGTCAACGCTCCGATCTCATTGATCTAGCTTTATTTGGCGTAGCCATTTTCGTGATACCTGCTCCTTTTATAGCTTATATTTCCGCATTTTACTATTCATTTGATCCCTTATGTTATGTTTTCGGTGATATACTTACAGATCCGGAATA
>JAQFZH010004498.1:0-11884 GCA_034695485.1 Entomobrya nivalis
GCGATGAAAAATAACAATTTAGACACAAACTGTGGTGATGGCATAACGTGTATTTTCGTATAGCAGTGTTTTACTATTGATACATTACATATACGCATCTAAACCTATTCATTCCTGTACTTGGTCTATATATTGATGGCCGTCGTCATGTGTGGAGTATCTAGATCTAGTCATAAATCTTGCCAAAAGGTAAGCTTATCAGTCCTCTCGTGGCCGTCCGTCACTCATGAAAGCGTTTGGGTATATATATTATAGTTACTACACATATCATGTATCTCCCATTATTTTAGAACGATCTTAGACTTGTATACCCTAATATAACTACAAGTGTCTTCGGAACATGAGACGCCGTCCTCGTCCTCTTAAGAAATTGAGTGTTTTCTTCTTCAGCCAAATGTGAAATTACAATGGGCCTTTACTACCAACACAGACAAGAGGATAATAGCAGAGAACGATGAAAATGATTGTGAAGGAATTGAGTGAGGTTTAAAAAGGACAAAAGTATTTCTTAAGGTTTCTGACATATGTGCATCCACACAATTTATTTTGTGCAGGCATATATCTAAAAACCGCAAATGGAATTCTTTTAAGTCCTGCTGAATGAGACAAGAAGGATAAGACTACTTTCCAGCAGACATGTCTTCCAAACTATATTTCTAAATGTCTGTTCAATTCTCTTTATACCGCTGTATAATTCCAAATGAACTTAAGTTTGAGTGAGCTTTATGTAAAAAAGAATGAATGTTTATGAGTGTGACAGCTATCGTTCAGTAAGAATTTCATTCGCAATGCACAGCAGATCGATTTCTTTAAAATGAATATTTTTCTTCGAAAAACGAATGGAAATACACTGGTCAATATAATAATCAATCTGTATCATTATTTAGGATTTTGTGTGCTCGACAAAAGGTAGACGAGAAAAAGCATAACAAGCATAGATTCTAAGCAAAATTCCCGTACAACTTTTCACATAGGTACAAATAAATACGTAGGGCAGAGAAAGCAAAAGAAAGTAAAGCTCTGCAATCGTATAAAGTATGTAAAACGCACTCCTTTTCCGCAACCTAAAAAATCAGTTTGGAGAAAACATCATTTTTTATGATTTTCATTCAGGTGTGCCGATAAAATCAATTTTTATGCAAGCTGAATTTTTTATTCCTTATCACAAAAAAAGAAGTGAAAGTTTTTTGCTCTTACAGTGAAAGGCACAGTAAACTAATGCTAAAAACAAGTAAACTGTAAATGAACGAAATGAGATAGTTCATTCATACTTCCATTTACTAAGCATAATTAAGCACATATGCAATATTCAACTTGTAGTTTTATTACCAAGGCAATTTATGCTGAACTTTTTAATAATATGGGGGGAAACCAAAACACCATAGAAATGGCAGTGGCCAGAGGAGAGGTATTGGTTTTGACAGTGACATGAATGTTGTAGCTATAAAACTTCAGTTCGAATGAATTGTGTTCATGACAGTTAATTGACTTTTTGAATTTAACATCTTTCACCAGCAGGCCAAGTTGAATTTTAGATTGACAGTACTACTGCTAATATAAAAGAGGAGGATAATCTATTAAATATATTTATAGTTACTAAGTTATTTGAATGCAGAAAATGAATACCCATAAATGAAGGTTTTGAGGGAGATTGAAAAGTGTGAGCAATAACTGCCCATGACAAAACCGCATGGACACATTTGGACTAATATTCCTTATAGATTATGTTTATAACTTTTTATACAGAGCTATGTCTTCATTGTTCAAAACTAATTCGAACTGATAAACTGCTTCTAAAAGTTCTGTTTATAAGCATACTGTTTGCTTTCAGAACCTACGCGCTCATCTTCCTTCAGAATATCGAAATGGTACATGTATTCACTAAATAAAGTTGAATTTACCCATGTTCTAATTGATGTTTGCAGAAAGAATTTAGTAAGATGATTATAGGATTTATTTTGTACGCGATTTTCGACATAAACTCTAAAATTGGTCAGTTTCAGTTCCTTCGAAAATTCCTACATATTTATACCTTTGTCCTTTTTGTAATTCGAACTACCCCTAAACATAAAAGAAAAGTATTCACCGAATTAAAAATGCAACGGGCTTCGGGTTTATCATTTTTACTTAAAATGAGTCGTGACATAAGTTAGTGGTTAATCACACAGAAACAAGTTGTCCGAACATGTATGCATCCCGCAAATTAAAATGTGGTAGACTAGTAAACTCTTTAAGCTATGAAGACACTTGAAGATATACATACGTATTAGAGTCTAAGAAAAACTTGAAAAGTAAAAATTTTAATTGGACGTCAAACTCAAAATACAGGTTTCGTATTAAAATAATATCGAAATAAAAATTTTGATCGAACGTTTTCTGTCATCGTAATATTTAAAATTATCAAACTTACTATGGATTTGGAACATACGCCTACGGTTGCAATCTCTATCAACTTTTACCCTTCAAGGCTTCAACTAATATATTTCGATTCTTTCTTCTCCACTGGGTAAGTGGAGGAGGGGGAAGGTAAATTTTATATACCTGGTACAAACTTGTATACAAACCAACTTATTGTGACATACCGAAATTTTCTTGTGGATTTCCTGTTAGTGGAAGTGTGGACAGATGGGATACAGTTCAACGATGCAAAACCAATAGATGCTTTCGTCGAGTATCCAAAAATAATGAGGATTTCTTTAAGATATACTATAATACCGCATACAAATACATGTAGAAAGAACCAACCACAATGAGCAATTGCAGAATCAGCACAGCCGTTTGTTATGCTGGTAGTTAATGAGATACGGAGATAATAATTGATTTAAACCAAATCTAAATAATTACATGTGCATCTAACCGAGTTTCTTAGGACCAAAAGATATAAAGCTCGGAGAAGATTTTAGGATTGGTAGTGTAAGCAAATAGCAAGCAAGTTTCACATTTGTCAAAGTATTGACTTTTCGACAAATACCTCGCGAAAGAAAGTATTCTGCATGTGTACTCTGCAAAGAATTGATTGACACATAAATTTATTTCCTATTATAGGTATCGGCAGTATAGGAAGTGGCAGCTCTCTTTTTAAGAGCGTGGGATGGACATATTGCAACATATAGCCTAAGAGTTTCTTTTGAAAATGCATCCGCAATCTTTCACTGTCACTACCAAGTCATGCAGTAGAGAAATCGAAATTTTGTTCCGTATTGTAATGTGGCTGGGATTTTGGTGCATCTAGCAAAGTATTTTGATGAAATCCAACAGGAATTTTATTCTTATTCCAGTAGTTTCATGTACTATTCCGAAGTTAGGAGAGCCTGCAAAATTTTGAAGAAAAACATTCGCGGTTGTCGAATGTTTTGTAATCAACTCGGTGGTAATATTTCTTGTAAAGTGCGTCGATTATCAGAAATTAAATACGAATTTTTAACAGACATGTGGAACATATCACTCCACACAAACAAGGACACGACAGATTATGGTACGGGAACAAAATTGGATGGAAGAAAGTTCATCGAGACAAAGTTACAAGCACAATTGGTATGATAAAAATAATTTAACCACTCTACATAGTATTGATGAATTTGGTGATTGCGTTTTTGGATACATATATATTTTTAAGGAATGCACATATAAATAAATATGACATTGAAACAATATTGCCTTCACACAGTTGATTTGCAATAATATATCTGGCATGTACATATACCGTCAGAAAATAATTATACTTTGGGCACAATTTAAATTATATTCAACTTCAGAAATGAATCCATATTATAAACAGGATTATTTACTTTATTTGTAACAGAAGGATTAATGATGTCATGTAGCGACTCGAGTGAAACTGGCACTTTAGGACTTATATTTAGTGTTATACGTACGTATGTATCGTACTTTCGTACTTCTAATGTTCTAATGGTTATAAGTTATAACGGTGTTTGTGTATAAATATACTGCACTTCAGACAACACTGACCTAACAAAATTTGTTAGGTCGACTTTCTGTTTTCTCGACTTTAAACTAATGGCATCAACTGAATAAAAGCTAAAACTGCTCTTGATGGTTAGGTATGTACTGTTGACGTCCGCTTTTCGGATGGCATGAAGATGGACGGGTCAAAAGGGACAAAAAATGGATTCGTGTCACATAAATAAATATCAGTATTTTGAGCTGTCATGCCCACAAGCTATGACCTGCACTACCGTAAAGCCCGCTCCGGTCGATATCACAATATTTCATAAAAGCAAGGGAAAGCCCACTTTCACATGAGACGAATTTTCTGATTTAATTTATTAAACTGTATATAAAGTAGCAAATCTGTTTAGTGAATTAAAGTGTAAAACAAGTTGAAGCATCTAACATAATATTAACTTTGGCAATTCGTAATTAAAATAGTCAAGTTATTTTGGGAAAACAACTACATTTGTGTAACGTGGCTATGCTACAAATTATTATATTTAATCAATCTTTTTGCTTTTTGTTGTATTTGTCTAGAGTCCAAAGTGACGAGAAAATAATAAATAGAATCCCATTTAAAATGTTTAATTCTGTTTTAACGAATAGTAGCAAAGAAGACAATGCTAACGCTACAAACGCTAGGAAATTTATCTGTCTTTCTCGTTTCCTTTCTTTTCGTATCTAGCCTAAGCAATACACTGTAGTTTTAGCATAAAAAATATAAATTAAAGAATTTGCATGTGGCCGTGGTCCATGGGAAACCCTGCTGTACCCACTTCTTTGAATGTGAATAAAAGTCAATATAGTATGCTAATGCAGAAGTTAATCTGCTAATCCTCAGGATTGAATGACACCTCCTACGGTACGCATACACCATTTTAATATTAATATTTTTGGCACGCTTGTTTAATGAAGTACTTGTAGTATAAAACAATACTGTTTAATATGAAACTTCTGCATTAGGAAGATTGCACCTTAAAATATACCTACTAACCACAAAATATATTTTGATTAAACATTGGATGGAAGGGAAAAGGTTTCCAAAGAAGAGTACCCTTTTAGACTTACGCTCTGAATAGGCCGACGAGGTGAGAAAAAGTGAAAAGGATTCCAATGGCTGCTAGATTACAACTGGTAGACAATCTCCGTCTTCCGTATGCAGACCCCATGCTTTCGTCTATAGGTAATGACAAATCTTCCCTTGGAATGATTTATGAGGTAATAAAATATCAAATGTTGACTTTCACTGGGAATGTTGCAAATGACACTTCCTCCTCTTCTAACTTAAAACTCGTATACAATACGGTTTTTTAAAAGCAAAATTTATCGCACCGTTATTTGGGAAGATGTGTCGCGAACAATATTCTCTTTTGCATGCAGTGATAAACTTTCACTTTTACAATATATGCAAAACTTTGTCTGTTACATAAATGATGGTGTGGTAGGAGTGACATTTGATGATGCTGCCTTAAAAGGTGTCTTTATTTATTAGCATTTTCTTATCGTTTAGCTGTTAACGATTAAGTACACCCGTAGAAACACATTTGACTCAATCACAGTACATTTTCTGCTATACAGTTAGTTAATCTAATAAGTGCAATCGGCAGACGTTTATGTAGACTGCATTTATTTGGCACTGTAGTGTCCATAATCTCTTTAAAGGTTCCTGTTCTGAAACAGTTTAAGTAGTTCAAGGAAATTCTATTTTGAATAGCTTCATATGGCTTTATTTTGGTAAATGAGGAGCCATTAAAGCAACTGTTCAACTTGGTTATAGTTTCCCTAAACCTGCCTTTTAAATGTAACTTTGCGCAATTAGAATTTATAGTAAATTGTTAAATGTTACTACTCGCGGATGTAACAATACAAATAGTGTAACAAAGAATAACCGTTCTCTGTTAAAATACACAGCGGTATCATATAATAAAAATGTAGAGCTGAATTTGACGTATTTAGCAAGCTGGTTTCTGGGGAATCAACTGAATAGAACTAGGAGAGAAATCTGATTTTTACTGTTATTGTATTTCACAAGAGAAAACCCAGCCAGGACACTGTCCAGACAAGTTAAGATGGAGATATTGAAGCAATTTTACTCCTACACTTCAAGTTCCCCCAAAGGCTGGAGTATTTTGCTTGAAAGCGAAGAAACGTTGTCGTTCCCTATTTTTATCATCTCTCTCGCTTTCTTCTCATGTTCTACCATTGCTGCTCCTAACTCTACAACTGTCCTCTTTCCACCAGCAACAGTAGGCTCTCACTGTGAGTATTCCCAAAGATGCTGAGGAGTTTTCCTAGTCCCTAGTTTTACATCCAGTCTTTCTCGCACAAAACAAAATGTTTCACATTCCCTGCTACAAAACATCACAATCACAAAAGCAAAAAGAAGCTACAAAAATATATATTTCAAAATACATACAAACATGCTTATCCTACTGTATACCCATATAAGCAGAACAAAGTTAACAACTGTAAAGTAAATCTGTACAAAATTTATAGTGCTATATAGGTAAACACACAAATAGTGTCACTTACTAACCCTATTGTATTGTAAGTTGTAGCCTATCATCCTAAACCATACACCCGATTATATGAACTTGTCAATGTTACTTATACCAACCCCCGAAAAAACCTTTCACTCGAGACTCTAAAGTGAATCAACTTGAAATACTGAAATACTCATCCTTATCTGACCGTTTAACCTTACTTTGTGTGTCATGTGTAGGAGTTGAGATGAGACAATCTCTCAAGACCGCAGGTGAAAACAGACAACAACGAGACTGTTGAATTACCCCTACACAGTTATATGGGTTTAAATTACAGTTAGCAGGCCTAAATGAACAAACGAAATGAGCTTCAAAACTGTATATACTGCGAAGTTTTAGACTTTTTGTTGATTCAGATGTACGATTAATTAATGTTTCAAGCTGTTAAATAAATCAGTAGGTGCTAGGTGCAATATATAACGAGTTCGGTGCGGATTAAAAGGGTATGGCTACTGTTACAGATTTGGCGTTCCACCCAAGTTTTATTACGTATTTATCTTGAAAATAAAAGAGAAACTGAATGGTAAGTATGGTAAGTTTGTGGGAACAATAAATGCGCAGTCACGGTGTGAGAACTAATGAACAATTTTGGCATAAGTTTCGTCAACTAAAACGCGAACCGATCAGAGACTAAATGTAATAGATGTGCTCAATGATTTGGAAATTTGGAAATGTACCAGTCTGTGTCGAGTTTCCTCTCAAGTTTATTGTTTATAAGTTAGCCAGTGCAACAATTTTATGAACTTCATATGATAACATTCTTTTGTAGGTAGACTATGTCATAATGAACACAACTATGTTCTTGAGTAATTTTGAACACAAAATATTCATGATAAGATGGCTCCAAGTGTATAGTAAATATAGCAGTGTAAGAAAATTGATTCTTTGAGTTCCAGTAAGAAAATAACAAGTTCCGATGTATTTTTTTTTCACTGAACACCGGAAGCAACCATAGAAGCAACTTGCACACAACGAACTTGGTTTTGAAACGGTTCCGCAAGCAGAAGAGAAATCAAATACAATACAAATGAATATAGGCAGGCATACCGACGAATAATATATTTACGACTGTGACTAGCTGCTGCTGCTGTCGCTATTCTGTATTCCCTCGTGCACTAGTACATGGTTTTGGCTAGACAAGGAAAGTAAAGAAAATGCAGTAAAGAAAACGTGATACGGGGAAATAAAGAAGGATTTTATTGGAAATACAGAAGTATAGGTTTACTTGTGTGTGGTTCGTGTGGTTAGTTGGTTACAGCGGCGGCGATGGTGTTGGAAGATTTCATAAGATATGGATAGGTGTTTGTTGAAACACCTTGTTGGTACCTCTCTACCTGAAACAACACAAAACCATTTCCTTAGGTATTCTTTTGAAAAGGAAAAACAAACACCTTTTGAAAGGATGAAGTGTGGTGTAGTGATCTTACGATTGCGACGTCTACCTGAGGAAAGCATCAAACCAAACCCATGGTACACAGACACACTACCACGACATCGATGAGAAAAAAGTTAGTGAACTTAAAGCAAATCTGAATCATTTTGTGTTTTAAAGCTTTAAACTTCATCTCTCAAATCTTTAGCTTCGATCTCTCTTTTTTAGCTTCCAAGAGAAACTTTCCTCTGTATTGGAAAATCTTTCTGTTGAATATCCCCGCTTCTATACAAATGAAACGTGTAATACAAAAGTCAAATGCATTTGATCAAGATCAAATAAACTGGCTTGAAAGATTTATGCTGAATATACAACCTCTACATACACAGCACAGCCAATAGGTGAAAAGACAATGAACAATTGCAGTTTAGAGAATCATGAAATATAAAGAGGGATAAGGGACTATCTACATTAAAAGTCGAAATCGGGAGATGAAAGAGAAATAAAAACTAGCACCAGCGAAAATCGGTAAATGAATACTATTCAGCTTGTGACACTATAAAAAAAATTCCGCTACTTCACAGGGAATTTATAGACATTCCAAAATTGGAGGACCTGCACTTAAGTAAAGTAAGATGTTTAGATAGAAAACTGCCGAAAATATTTCAGGTATTCCACCCGCATTCCATCAGGTGAGTATGGAAAGTGTTAAGCTATACTGTACACCAATATAAGCATAATGTATCTGTATATATATCATATGTAGTAGTTACATAGTTACATTTCGGTGCTTCGGGCAAGTACTTTACACATTTAAATCTCACGAATAAGCATTTCATGTTTGAATAAATCAAGCGGTGTTCCTGATCCTGCTGATGCCTTTGGAATATTCCAACTAACTGCGCATTTGAAAAATAGAAAATACTTCGTTTGACAAATGAATGTTGTTTCCTCAACTGTCTACTCCACCAAAGAAAAAGTCTTTGAAACTATTTTATTACAAAGTGGCTGGCAAGGTATGAGAGTATTTACCATCACCATACGTTTCTTGATGAACAGATCTATCTGGACGTAGTTACCTTCCACTTTGTCATAATGACACGAAGTCTTCATATACGTATGTATACCTTCCGCCAGTTACCATTTTTTCCTGGAGAAAGTCTTCTTACTGAAAAGGTGTCTGTTTTCGAGTGATATGAATATATCTGAAGGTTATGTAAATACTACAAAATGATCCTTCTAAATATCCCAAGTATTATAGCAACAATTTGTATTGTGTGTGTATTTCGGCATCATGAAATAAATCCACATACCTGTTTTTAAAGTGAAATGATAGGGATGGTTACATATATATTGTATACAGGATTCGGATCATCAGCTCATTTTGCTTTCAGCTCCCTCCTCCGTGAGTATGCAGCATACACATAAATATATGTTGATGATGATGACAGTCACTTTTCAGTTTCCTCTCAGTAAAATACAAAATTCATAGAATTTCCAACTTGTTTACAAACTTTTATCTGTCCTTTTATTTTCACTGCCTTCAATTCAATTTCTTTTGAAATCCTTGAGTTTACTCCAATTCTCCCGTTTTCGTGCTAAACGGCGAGTTGCATGTCATGTGTTGTGTTGTAGAAGCTTAAATAGTTTTCTTGAAGAAGGCAAGACATTTACCATTTTTCCTAATACATACTTGCAAGAAGTACATTTTTTTATTAGCTTTGTCTCAAGAAAACACTAGTCTAGTCATGACACAACTATCCATGAATATAGTAACGTTGCATGATGTGTATGCATGACAACGTGTGTACTATATGTATTACTTAAGTAAACAGTTTACATAACAATGTAATCTATACAAAAATATTACTGTGACTCACAGAGCTCACTCTACCCATTTTCTCTTCTACAAATCTATTCCTTATTCACAAAATAAGTTTGCTGGAATTTTTCAGGTTAAGCCTACCTTCTTATCATTCCAATTTTCTGAAGTGAGTGTACAAGAGGATCCCAAGGCATTAAGGTTTTTTTTACATCATCTTCTCCCCATTCATTAATCTCCATTGTAATCAAAAAGGCTTTTTAAAGATGGCATGCAACACATGGATGAGTCCTATGAGCAAGGAACCAAAACAGGACCTTTGTTGCAGAAAGTGTTCAGCGTTGTTGTGAAGAACATGCTGGAGTGCTGTTGAGGAAGCACTTAAAGTACCTTGAGCTTAAAATAAGAGGTTTTAACCCTATTCACTGCCTCATGTTGAATGTGGGCTAACTACTAAAAGTAATACAATGATTAAGTAGTTGGAGGACAAAAAGGCTTGAACTTTGTTATGCCTGCATGTTTAAACACGGACTTAGAGAAAGGTTTCGCGGTGTTGAACTTACATTCATATATAGATTAGTTAGTTAAATAGGCTTGCACGCAAAATTCATCATCATCAAAATACGAAGTCTCCATGAAGATATTTTGTTTTCTATTTAATGTGAGGGACTAAGGACTATGCTCCAAGGACTGTACGATATGGTAAATATAATATATATACAAGTATACGATAGTTATTTGGTAGTCTACAAGTATAAGAAATAAAAATTATATCTGCGAATTGAGATACATTTTAACGTTTTGGAAAAAATAGTCTTTTTACAATACACAAAGACATTTCCTGTGGAATACTGAATTCTCAATTTTTTATGGTTCCTCCGCGTGCAGTGCCTTTAAGATCATGGTTTATTTTCACATTAACATTATTTCGTTTTCATATTAAACGTGTAAGTTTTACTCCTATTTTAAAGCAAGTTCTTTACAGATATACCATACCTAAGACTGTCATTCGAAGCACGTTTATAATGTACAAACCTGTTTTCCGCACTACTGCACTCGTTTCCAATATTAAGGAGGTATTTTAGTGGACAATTTGCTCTATATTCGATTAAATTATACGAAATCATAATAGTTTATTGTATGCATGAATGCAATACGTTTTGATCATATCATATATATAATAATAGGCATGCTACAATTACAAATTATAAGTAACGTAAGTAGTAACCTTGGGATTTTTCGTATTCCGTATTTCCCAGGTTAACCAATAATGGCCACTGCAGTGCTTGCAGGCATGAAATTGAAGTATATTGAACCAAAACAGTTAATTCAAAGTTTCTCGAACGACTACATGGGATTTAATGTTCCTTGTGTAATTACATAAATCCCCGGGCTAATATAAAATATGAACGACGAAGATTAAACGATGGAAAAGCATGCATTAGTCGGATAGGTATATAACGACAAGAAGCACTTCTATCTATGTTCCCATGGCGTCCAACAATTAGAAGAAGCTGGAAATGATGTACGCAGCCACTATATTTGTATGATTGGTTTCATTGGTCGTTCGCTGTGGTCCATAAACCCCCAATTGCAACTATGTCTACACTACATTGGATTGAATGGATGCAGATATTGTTACAGAATGTTTTACAACGATGCAAGGCAATAAATTCTTCTTTTTTTACTAAAATCTATCCCAAAAGCATTTTTATTGATGTTATGTCAGCAAACATACCATTTTAGTAAAATGGACGGGGTACAATTTTCCATGAATACTTACTTATTGTTTGCGCTCAAGTATCAAGCTAGATCTTTGCCGACCTATTGGAAAATCACTTACGAATTTGATGAACAAAAAATCTCAGCTAAAAGGATTCTAGTCACGATCACCGATTTTCTAGAAATGTTTTGCGTCTTTATTTTGGAAAGATGAATAGCATGTTTCTTGTGAAAATGAAAAACATGATCCATGAAAAGGATAACTAAATAACATACAAACCAAGCGGTATGCATTCAATTGAGACGTGCTAAGGGACAACTAAAGTGTTTTTTAGAATTATTTGATTTGAAAGCGTTGCGCATTAGTCTTTACGGTCTAGTACAAGCAAACTGGCGCCAAGTAATATTACTTACAATTACTTGTACCTTTTCAAATTGACCATCTGGGTTATTTTACTTACAACAAAATATACT
>JAQFZH010004499.1:0-11879 GCA_034695485.1 Entomobrya nivalis
GTATTGTTCTAAGGGATAAGGATATCGGCTTATCTCAGGGGCGCTGTTTTTCACTGACGGACTTTGTCATATCACCATTAAATATATGTCAGTTTGATGTTTACATGAAGTAATTATTTCTATACGAGATAATGAATTGATTTGAGCTCAAAAAACTTTATGATATTGTGTATCAACTGAACAACTAACAAAGTGCTATGAAGCAGACAACTTAGTATCACAACACAAGATTTCAGTGAAACAAATAGTTAATTCCATAAATACAGTGTTTTTTTGCGCAATATCGTATGCTCTTAATAATATATTATTTGACAATGTCAAATTGACAGATTTTTAATTAACTGATTAGATTATTTAATATTTGGATTATTGAAGTCAGGTGTCATGTGAAAATAACGAGTATAAATTAAAATAATTAATTGGAGTTTTACATATTCAAGTTTAAGTACGCGAATGAGCCACATTACGGAACTTTGAATAAAAAACATATAACGTAAAATGAAGGAAGTATTAATTGCTGTCTTTTTGTGCGTTATTGGGTCTGGAGAACTTACAGGTATGCGTCAGAAAAATCCTCTGAATTTACGTTGAAGGCTAAATATTCTATAAAATATTACATAAAATAAAGTAGATTATAATTCCAGTAAATTGTTTTTTTACAGGAGAAATAGCTCCTAAATTAACTATGGTAGCAACTGTTGAGGGAAAGTCATTTTATTTGGATGTATCTTCTAGAAGGGTAAGCAAAGCCATATAACCCACTTTTGTTATGCATTTTGTGTTACTAATGTCTTTGTTTTACGCATACGGGTAGAAACGGTCTGAAGCGTTTAGTTATTGCAACTCGTTGGGAATGCGACTCGCTGAAATTACATCACTAGTCCAATTCGATGCTTTAGACCAAGCAAAAGCAGAAGGCTGGGTTACTGGCGATGGTAATTTATGCCTAAAACGCTATTTGTTCAAAACGTCATATTTAAATTTCTGTCGTGCATAAATTTTCTTGTCCAATAAAGGTGCATGGATGGGTGGTATTATGACAAGAGATCTAAATCCTTACATTTGGGAAAGCAGTAATGCTAGTTTGGATCACTCCTATCTCCCATTTGAGGATTCTCTTACAGAAGACGCTCGGAGTTCGGTGATTTTCGTAAAAAATGGAATTACTGGTGGACGTTCGTTTGTATCCAATTCGTGGGATTCAACTCGATGGTCTGGAACGCTTTGTGAAATACTCAATTTTGGGGGAAAACATATTTAGTACATTTGCCCGTCAATTTAAATAAATTGTACATAATTTCTAGAATTTTGAGAAATAAATTAAAATTTGGTCTAAACTTTGATTTATTTTTCAAATGCTTTTCAAGTGCATTTTTTCCACTCTTATTATTTGGATATACCTGTCATGTGGATATATATCTTTATGGAATAGGTTACCAAATGACATTAAAAAGATTGAATCGATTATTGTGTTTAAGAAGAAAGTAAAAGTGTGGTTGATAAAAACGTTTTTTAAATAATTTGTTGTAAAGTAAATTAATTTAAAGCGCTTAAGTGCCATTGTAATATTTTCCCCTAAACAAAATGATGCAGCTGTATTTGGTAAAATGAATGGTAATTTGACACTGCGATGCTCACTCAAGGGCACATTTTAAATGAATACATTTTTGAAGTTATGTTCATACTTTTATAGACCAGTCCAAAAATCATAATTGAATAAAAATACCAATATAGTATTGATTGAACGTCACGTGACATCAAGGATGGGTAAAACAAACAGATAAGATACACTCTTGAATTTGCAGCTAAAGTGATTGTGAAATTGGGAAGCCAGTACAGAAATGTTTGGTATTCAATAAAGTTAGAGAGTATACATATATATCGAAGTTTAAGGTGTGTTATGTTTTAATATTGCAACACGATGAGAGTACAGATGAACTCTGATACATGTAAAATATGTAATTTTTTAAATCAGAGTAATATTAGCAGTTAATGTCATTATTTTGTCAAATATTATAATAGTCGGTTTAACCAATTATTAGAGGATGGGAATTCTGACCTTGATTTCTTACATGTGAACGATTATATTGTATGGGTTAACCGGGGTTGTATTAAGCTAGGTCAGTATTATCAATTTGACATACCCAAAGTACTGTTTTCGATATTGTAATCACATATTTTATTCACATCACGTGTATTGTAGAAGGGATATAATGTGTACGATTACGATTACACACACATGTATTGTATTCGCATGTCAAGAATTAACAACTGAGATAGGAAGGTATGTATTTATTCGTCCAACTATTATTTCCCCATCCATTCGAATGGTCCATATATTATGCATATGAATCCGCATGAACACACAGTCTATATCATCATACATGCATGAACTTCAGGAAATGGCAGTTTTAGTAGCGGAAATCTTGTGGTATGAATGTAAAATTTGCATAGTATCATGTCGAACACTACTCAAACTAGCCAAATTTTTATACTTTTTGGATTCGAAAAATTCATTTTCTCTTCTTTGTTTTTGAAAAGTGCAGGCATTTCCAATTTGGAAACATTTATGGAATGTATGTATCTACACCAGAATAGAGTAAAAATAGTCAAGAAGGTTGTATAGTTCCATTAATAAAACGTTTAAAATTAAAAAGTGTTTGAATTAAAAACACATTTTTGTGAGTTTTTTAAAATCAGATTTCGAAATTAATCATAAATTGATTCAGCTGTTTTTGCAATATTGGAATAAAACATTGGAATTTATTAAGACAATTTTTGGTTTGGTCCAAAATGAAGCATTACAATAAAGCGTAGTTTAAATCAAGGAGAAAATTTGATATACATTTTGTAATTATGTAAAATTAGAATTAATAACAGGTGAACAGATTTTTGCATTTAAATTTACAAGTTACGTTTAACAATTAAAGTGTTCTTGATAAACAAACATCGGATTTCACATATGAACATGATTATTAAATTGGCCATGGAGCTCATCAAACTCTACCATTTGTTTTTCTAGCTTGTCGTCCATGTACTTTAATCCGTTATCAAAATGACTTTCCGTCCGCTGAGCATTTGCTTCTAATTCTTGAATTTTTTGCGTCAGTTGAAGTATTTGAGCTTGCAGTTCCTTTATAGTGACCGTGAGACTTTGGAAGTCTTTAAGGTATTCTCTTTGTGAATCATCAATACTTTTCCGACATTCTTCAAAATTTTGTTTTAGTTGACCAACTTCCCGTTGTAGGCCATTTACGTTTGCTGTTGTGTTTTCAAACTCTTTAATGTGTATATCAAGGCGTGTTTCTATTTTTCTGTGATATCTCTCCGCCTCCTGTTTTGAGTCTTTACAATTTTGCTCTAACTGAATTATCTTACTGGGAATATATAGGTGCTGGTCAATAGATCGATCGATGGCCGTATCGATTCTTTTATGATCTCGAGTAATATCCTTCGTGTATCCCCAGCTTCCTGTTGAAATATACAATGGCTCCCATTTGGTTTCTGAGCAGTCCGGCTCAAAGTATCCCCAAAGCTCATTCCCATGAGTATCGATGGACCATTGTGAAAGATTTTGAACTTCTGGCGAAACATTGACACAAGTGCAAAGATTTTTATAACTTTGAAGAATGGTGGGAATGGTGGATTCATCGGAATAATATGTGGTTATATCAAGATTTAGCTGTGGACCACCAGCATCTTCATTACAGACATGAAAGGATCCCAATGTACCATGGGAGGATGCACTGTAAAAAAAGTATAGTAAATAAACACGGTTTTTAATTAAATTTTTACTACTTTCTACGAAACTCAAAGAAGTGCCGCTCGCAAATCAGCAAGTGAATAGTCAATTCTTTGTCAATTTTACTCTTAGATTACGAATCTGGAATCCCTTTTGTGACAAACTCTCAAAAAAGTTTACTAGGACGATTTTCAGTTCTGCACGTTATAAGGCCAGGTTACAATAATGGGTTTTATTAGCTTTTATTGGTTGGTTTGTTTGTCAGAAACCATCTCTTTTGCATATACTTGTTCTTTAATGCTAACTTGTGACCCATATTTACTGATTATGTGAGCTAGATGGCGCCCAGATTTAATTGTGCATTCATTCAGAAGAA
The DNA here is from genome assembly GCA_034695485.1 of Entomobrya nivalis. Lineage (NCBI taxonomy): Eukaryota > Metazoa > Arthropoda > Collembola > Entomobryomorpha > Entomobryidae > Entomobrya > Entomobrya nivalis. The sequence goes on from JAQFZH010004499.1 coordinate 4,119, forward strand.
TTTAAAATGATTGTATTAAATTTGTTTGTTAGTTTTATAGTTAGTTTTATGCTTATTTATATTCTAGTCAACTTGCTTTTGATTAGGTAGGAATTTTTTACTCCAGTATGATTGGCAATTGGGGTGCATATAGGTAACTACACAAGTGTCCGTTTTGATGGTCCAGCTATCAAGATTCTTGTTAATGCACTTTTCAGTGGAGCTTGACTCGAACACGGGAGCTGTGAATTGAAAAAGTTGTTAATACACAAGTTGTCGTAAGAAAAAAAATTACACGGCTTGTTTTACTTGATATATCAGAAGATTTAAAAAACTGAATGCGGACGCCGTTTATTCCTTCTACAAGTAATATGTAAAGGCCAACATAATAAACTATATTAATTTTTGCCATTTCGGAAACTTTTAAACGCTAAAAAACAAGAAACTTTGAAGCAAAGACGAGAATGTGGAGAACGACCGAACAGGAGAGCAGCAAAAACGACACAATATGAATATACAATATTTAAACTCTTTTTAAAACTCGCTAACATTGTAAATATGTGAACGACGACGACGACGTAAATTCTTATCGTCGCTAAAATCAAGACCTTTACAAAAATTTATACGGCTGCTCGGTAGAGAATGAAGACTACTAAGTTAACTTTGCGTTGTTCAATTCACGACTTGAGTTTTTTTCTGTGGTTTTTTATCAACGTAAATTTGCTGTGTAGAACGTGCACCGTTTTGTCTCGTTCAGTTCTTACGTTCGCATTTAAATGCTTAGGTATTGGATATTTACCGAGTAGACATACTGCATAGCAGGGTGGGATATTACCTGGGAAAAACAAATAAAACCCAACCCACAGGGGTAAAATGGGTTTAATGGTTTAAATTTAAAAACCCAGAGAATTTAAATGGTATCGCCAATATATATACTCTATGCTATATACATCAGGTATGCTATATACATAAGGTATGCATTAAATAAAAAAACCATTTTACTCATTTCATAAAGGGTGAGCTGGGTACAAAAAACCCATGGGTTTTATGGGGGTTTTAGAGCCCAGAATAAACCCAGGGCCCACTCTGCTGCATTGCTCGTTTCTCAATTTATTAGAATGTATGTTTACGAAAAACAAAGCCATCCTCTTATAAATTTGTGGTCATAAAACTAAAGTTTTCTTTCAGCTTTAAGCATGTGTCATCTGAGAAATATTAATCTCTAATTAATGTACAATATTAAAAGTCAAATAAAGTTAAATACATTTAATCATTTTGGGTTTTAAGCTTACATGGAATTGAGTTCAACATTGTTGATATTAAGTTCCTTTTTAATAATATTACCGATTTAAGATGATTCGCAAATGAGTAAACCTTGATAGGATGAATTTAATTTCTTCATGAATCAATGGACTTGATATATTTGTCAAAACGTAATATATTTTTTACACAGTAGAGTTTTTAAGTTCATAGCCTTACTGAGCAGAAAATAATGAGTCATAACTACGGAGAATTCCACCAAACTTTAATTACAATTTTTAACCTTCACAAACTATGCAGTAAATACTATTTTAAACTCTTTATATTTTTAACTCTTCCAGTTTATAATCTGTTGTTTTCTTGCCTAAATATCCGTTTGAAGTTTTTTAATTATAATACGAATAATAACACAGATTTAACAGAAATAGTTTCATACGGTATATTGCTGCTGGTTTATACTGGTATATATAATGTAATGACAAGCATTTATTGTCTCATTAAATTTGAATGTTTTTGTTTGTATATTTTAGTCGCAAGTGTGTCGCATTCGCATACTGCTTGAATTCTTGTCTGATTTCATGTTAATAGTTAAATAGTCATCCCATATCATTCAGTATGTTTAATATAACTATGTATCCGAAGTTGTAAATTATAGAATAGAACATACATTTTGTGAATAAATTTAATTTTTTGAGATCACTTTATGCAAAAGCTTTCAATGAGTTTAAAGGATATTCTATTTTAAACGCTTGTTCCATGATAAAATGAAATAAATACGCAAAATTTATGGAAAACGTGTTTTGCACGAAGTTCTTACATTAGTTATGATTAAATTTTCTAAGGCAATTCCATATTAACATAATAACCAAACTTATATGGAATAAACCACTAATGAACCCACGTGTCAAGTTGTTATTTGATTTCATGCACAGGAATTTTGTAACTGACATCAACACTTCCAATCAGCATATTGAATCAGAACAATGACAGCTTAGAGAATGACACGAGGCATTAATATTTGTCTCAAAATCAATTACATGGTCTTTATTATGTTTAATTAAATTTCTCAGGTATTCGTTTCAAAAATAAATAATACATCCATTCCATTTGTATAAATGCGGCAAGTAACAACAATAGTAATATTTGGTAAACTTACACAACATAAAGCTAAAAACCATTCACGTATACATTTAGTTCCTTAAAATGGTTCCTTTGGTGTATAAAACCTTAAAAGGAATTGCTGCATCAATAATAATAATAATTTTAACTTTAGAGTTTAATCCATTTGATTTAACCAAAAGCCTAGTAACTGAATTGTACGAATTTGCTGTTATGTGGTACCTCCTTTTCATAAACTTAATATGCTTCTTCTTTGGATTAGAACTACTGGTAAGTTGAGTATTTCATATTTATGGATATGAACCATAACTCAGAATTATAAATTTAATATATGTTTTCGATTTTTGGCAGACAGCTATATCATGCGGAAAAAAATCCAAGTCTCCTGACAATTTTACCATTCCGATTGTCGACTAAGCAACGTGAGTTTAGCCTTAGCTGAGCCATCGGATTAAAATTTCATGTAAACATTATTGATAACATTGCGTGGACTTCAAAAATATTGAATTTATTTTACCGACGTAAGTAAATTAATTTAAGAAACCTGAGAACAGCATCGTAATTTACAAAAGTTTACACGTAACAAAATATGACATTATTTCTTACATGTAATTTATTACAGGACCCAACCTAATCAGTTTATTCGATCAAAAGCGACGACTTGGTTTACGCAATATTATGGATCGATATGGATTTCATGTTTCATAATTAAAACAATGATGAATATTCAATACGAATATGTTAAATAATATTCGTCCAGTCATTGCTAAACTGTGACTTTGCGGGTAAAGTGATACAATACATTATAAGCTCAGAAAATAAATTAAGTTGACGACTTGGTTAACAATGGCGCGAGCTCACTACAAAGCAGCTACTGCAGCAACAATAGTTATAATTTTGGCTTTGGAAATAAATCCGTACGGTTTAGTCAGTAGCACACTTACTAGCTTGTACCAGTTGGCTGCTATTTGGTATTTGCTTTTCATGGAATTCTGTATGATATTCGCTATGTTGAATGGTGAAGTAAGTTAAATTTGTAATATAAAAATACAATTTTTAATGAAAATTGAATTTTATTTTATTTGATGTTTGGCAGGACATCCCTTTACCAAGCCAAAATTCTGAATGTACTGAAATCGTTTAGTCACGTTTATTCCGATATTTACTATCGAATATAACGTTTTAAACTTGTCAAAATTACTTTTCATTTGTAGTGTTGGTAGTGTTTCATTCACATGGTAGTGTTGGAATTAGTTGTCTTCATGTTATAGTTATGCACTGATTGTTTTTATAATGCGTAAAAAATAATAGCAGGTTGCTTTAGGGTGTGCTTTTTGGTAATCCTGTTTTATCATAGTTGTCAAAGGCTTGGACGAAAAACAACCTTATCTAATAAACTTTGTTTGCACAGCATAATAAATAAAGAGTTACATCTTAAGTAAATGCCTTAATGTATGGGTGATAAAGATTAAGTTCAAACAACATTAAACTTATGCATAAACTGTGTCAAAAAATGTACCGATATAAATAAATATTGTCAAGTCACAATTTATAAAAATAATTTGTATTTATTTTCTAAGCAATTATTAATTTGGCTCACGATAATCTCGTACAATGAAATATGTTCGTTTATATTCTTCACTTCAGATACCCTGCCAAAAAAACGTATAAATCAATAATCACTTTTACGAAATAAAAGAAGCTACCCCAAAACTAATGAGTCATATTTAACTCAAAGACTAAAATTGGAAGGTGTGCTTCTTAAACAAGTATGAGTTCTCATGTAAAAAAAGATAATAAGTAATTGTATTTGAGTTTTTCAGATATTTCGATAAACGAACCGATTTTTTTTAAAGAACGTCATATATTAAATTTTTAACCCGTAACCTTATAATGTTTTGAATTAAAAATTAAGAATAAAAAAATTATTATGTTAGTATGTTATAATTATTTTTCTCCGCGGAACAAATAAATAGTTAGAATAAAAACCCTGCGCTTTTAAACGGTATTTGGTATTTTTCTGAAAACAAAATACCTTCTATGTCAAAATCTCCACGTGATGCAAGTGTAAACACAGTAAAGGTTTGTGGGAAAGCGGTGTAGTTTTGAATCCTGTAATGGATACAGAGGAAAGATATCTATAATTAGCAAGTCTCCACTTTGGCCTGACAAAAAACTTCAATAAGTTTTTACCGTAAAAAATTGATACACATGACAATCTCAGGAAAGTTTTTGTCGTGAAACATGTCATGTCACAGAGAGAAATGCGCAAAGCTAACTCATTTTACTTTTATCTCTTCCTCAACTTGCTTAATAGGAGTGTGTTTATAGCTACATTTTTTCCAGTCTTATCATATGTATATGCGTGTGCGGTTTCCCACAATTTTTGTTAATTTTCCTTAAACAAATCACGCTTAGATTGCTACCCGATTCCGGAAATTTTTACTTGTCTGCTTAATCTTATTGATTTGGTTTGTTGTTGGTAATGGGGCCCAAAAATACATGGGGCATTGCGATACTAAAGTAGTAAAATAATTTTTATTTCCCCTCAATCCTTTTACAGATCCATACAAAAAAGTTTTGCTTCAATTAGGAGAGAAAAGGATTGAAAAACGGAAGACATTGGCTTATAAGCGCACTTTGAACCCTGTATTTAATGAAACTTTTACTTTTGATGTACCTTGGGGAAAAAAATTCGTGAATGCTTTCTGGACGTCGAGGTGATAGACTTTGACAATATTGGAAGGAATGAACTGATTGATCGAATTCTTCGTGCAGGTAGGTTTTTTTTATTCCACAACCCTGCAACAACCAGCAACACACTCATTCAATCAATTTCTTTAAAATTTTCTTTATTTTGCTTGAACTCGATAACTAAAGGATTTATTTTTACACGCATTTTTACATTTTTATTTTTTATATTTTTATTCTTTTATTTTATTAATTAAATATTTTAACATCTTTGCTGCAGACTTTTACAAGAAAACAAAAAAATTATAATTCTGACTATATTTCACTGTACAAATCATATGCGTATTGTATAATTCATTCATATACGTAAATTTATATGTTTGGACGATATTTTGCCACAAAAAATATATTGTTATAAATATAAATTTCTAGAAAAATAGATGAATAACCATAAAAATTTGCAAACTTTTTGGCCATTTGATCAGTAACAAGAAGAATTTGTGATATATTGTGTCTTATTTGAGGGTTCGATAATCATGAAATTAATGCTGATAAAATATTTTACTCTTCATCTGTGTATTCTTCTGGTTTTACACGCGTATTTAATAAATAAATAACAAAGAGGAAAGAAACGTAGATTTATGAGGAAAGTTTATAAATAATAAAGAGGAAAAGTGGTTATTTTGAGGAAAGGAAATAAAAAATTGGAGGAAAACGCTTTAATAATTAGGTACAAACCGTGCAGTATTCATACTTTGAAGGTTCTTTTTATCATAAAAATTATCACAAACGTCCAATTCAGAGCCATGAATACTACTTTCCGCATATTTTATATTGTAAAATAAGTTGGTAAAGTTATCAATAATCAGGAATCACATACTACATGTCAATTTCTTAATGCAAAAAAAAATTGTCAAACATGACTATAGTTTATCAAATTAGTGTAAACTTGAATATCACAAACTAAAATCCATCCTATTACAAGTAGTTTCCAAACAAGTAATTTTTTGATTAGTCATGTAATTCCTATGCAAATCCTTTGATAAAAATACTGCAATGCAAAAAAAAACATAACTTTCGTGCACAAAATGACCCAACCTTATCTTTTGTTTAATATTTTGATATCAGACACGTGAATAAACATACCAATTGATTTGGATAGATAAGCTGGGTAATTATTAAATATGAGTCAATAGGGTTCCGGATTCCCGATAGAAGATATTTCTATATAAATGGATGACTAGATCATATTTCTGTACAGTTGTTATGCAAAGATCATCTAAAACGTTTCTATTTTAGCATAATTTTTTTCATAAATATACGTTTGGCTCTTACGCAAACTTTCAACAATGGAAGCAGATTTAAAGGCACCTATAAACAAATATAAAGTCGCCAATCTAGTAAGTATTTCGGTCATAGAGTAGAAAATTACCGAATTTATATATTGCTGTATAATTAATTATAGAAAATTATGTATTCTTTCATTTCACAGACAATTGGTGCAATCAGCCTTGTAATAGGCTTATTCTCTCATTTTCAATCATTATGGGCAAAACCTTTCGACTACCGGACGCTAGTACCACTTTACAGGATTTGTGACTTTCAATCTGAGTCTAAAGACGGTAAAAGCTGCCCAAATATTGCCTTGGAACAATTTTATGTGTCCGTGATAATAATTTGCTTTGTTTTGAGCCTCGTCACTTTTATACTTGGACTTGGTGTGGATTTACGGAAGGAAACGTATAGAAAAGTGGTATGGAAACATTATTTTTGTTTAAAATTTAATATTTAGACAGGCTACTTTAAAATTATATTTTTTTCTTAGGATTTAGCCTACCACGTGATTTCCACAATAGCTTTGGTAGTTGGTGGTAGTCTATATATTCTCTCTGCTGTTCAAATCTATGCCTTATTTGATCTTGAAAATGATGGTGCTGAAAGTTCACAGAGATACAGATACCGAACTATTGAAAAGTTAGCTTCCGGGGTAAGATTGTATAGAAAAACAAAGTCGGAGATAATAATATTTTTTAAATTGTATGTTTTATTTATTGTGCAGGCAATTGCTTTTCTCCAGGCTGGTTCATACGCTGTAACTGCTTTCTCCCTTCAAGGTTAAATTATATTTTGGGAAGTGTTGTTTTTTAATATCAACAGATCTTGTCGTGAAGATTACATTATTCATGTCTAAATATATATATTAAATTATCCAAAAAGACAAAAAATATAAATTGCTTCTTTGAAAATAAACTATTAAATTATTGATCACTTTATTACTGAAATGATTTCATCTGACCATTTTGAAGCTAATTTTGTCCGAAACTGGTTGATAAAACTACAGAGTAACAACTGATTATTATTGCGACAATTTTTATTTCGCAAAGTGTTTATTAAGATCCGTTTCCCTCATCCAAATGTGCATGGCAGTTAACTTGATTCAAAAAAATATTCTCGAATGCATCGTTTAGTACCCCAAGCATACATTTCCTCAATACAATCAAGCACATGGAAAAGTATCTTTACAAATATTAGGTAATATTGTTTGTCCTAATTTAAATTTGCTTGATTCACCATTTGAAAAAAAAAATTAAAAAAAAATTCTACCACTCTCTAAAATCATATTCCATGAATCATTCTTTTCTCGTAAAATAAAGTGTTAAATAAAGCCGATATGAGAAATATATCATTCACGAACTATACACTACGGATTCA
>JAQFZH010004500.1:0-11877 GCA_034695485.1 Entomobrya nivalis
AGAAATGTCTGGAAATATGGAGATTCTCACTACTTTGTATCGAATGACAAAGCTGTGCTGATTTTCACAAGGTATAATTGAACTTTAGTGAAAAAAATACTTTTTTTTTGTTAAACTTAGTATTACTAAATTACCTTTCACTCGTGTATATAAATGCGTAATTGTATTGTAGAACTGTACCAGCTTCTGTTGATGATATATCATTGCTTGTACTCGCAAACATTGGGGACTCTACTCAAACAGTTGACCTATCACAAATTCCTGATGTTGGTGTACCTGAAGATGCAACAGTACTTATTCGCAGTATCAATTTCGCAAGTGGTGAAACCACGATTGGGTGGGTGCATATTCTGTTTTAGTCATTCATTACAATGTGTTTTGTGACATGTAAACTAAAATGTTCAACTATTACTTTTTTCAGTACATCTATTAAAACGAATGCCATCCCACTTGGTCCTAGGAATAGCATTGTTCTTTCCTTTCCATCAGTTTAAGAATAAGAGAATATTTATCAACTCAGAAAACTATATTTGAAAAAATAAATATTCATTCGATGTACAAATAAAGAATATAAGAAAAGAATATATATAATGTATATGTAATTTTCTTAATATTTACCCGCTAAAATTCATATTTTCGTTAATATAAATATTTTATTAGCGGGGAAAAAATCTGAGGGCTGCTATAGTACTGCTTCGTGATCCTAGTTAATAAAAATATTGACAAGTTTATTAACGTTTCACTGAATTGGTTTTTACAATTTAAAAATAAAACATGTAATTTATAAAATATAAAAAATTTCCTCCAAGGAACGGGAGGAGGGAATAGTTCCCAAAATAGAGGCAGCGTTTCCTTTTTGAATCGCAATACTGATTCTTTGGCGAAGAAAGCTTGTGGATCGTTGTTCACCTGTTTCAATAGAAATAGACTTTCCAAGGAGAGATGTGAAATTAATTGCTTCTTGACACCAAGGGCCTAATGTTTCAACAGCAAAGGGGATAAAATGGTAGCCATTAAGTGACATTAAAAAATATGTTTGTGTTTTAGATGTTTTAATTCAATGCCGCTTCAATTGTAGTTTTTAATTTATGAATTGGCTTTCAATCAAAGGTAAACTTGTTTGGTATTTATTAACGCACGTAGTGTGTTTCTAGGATCGGCGTGTGAGTGGGAGAAACTGTCTGTCTGTCTGTCCGTCTGTCTGTATGCACGATATCTCGAGTACGCTTCATCTGATTATCATGAAACTTTGTATACAAGTTCATAATATGGTCAATTGGAAGAACCCTATTGATTTTGGGTCAAATCGGCTGACCCAGGTCAAAGATAGGTCAAGGGTCATTTTTTTTCAAATGACAGCCTGAAACCAAATTTTGTGGAGATGTAGCCCTACTATAGAAACATTGTTATGCAAAGTTTCAGTTGACATGACCTTGAAGGGGGTCTTGAAGGTCACACGTTTGACACGATCTCCTACCTAAATAGTTCAACCGATTTACATGAAATTTAGTGTACATATACATATAGTACTAAAGAGGAACCATTCTGATTCTGGGGCAAATCGGTTCACCGTTACCGGAGTAACGGCCAATTAACGATTACATGCTTTGTAAAAGAGGATTTTTTTATTGTACCAATCCACAGATCAGAGTATTGGGAGCAAACCATGATCATGGTCCTAGTCAACTAGTTTTGGAGATATATATGTTTTAATTTTTTGTGTTTTTGTGTGTTTTTGTAGTTTTTTGTGTTTGGTATTTTTGTGTATTTTAAATATTTGCCGGTGCAGCCGGCGCCTTTCTTAATTGTCTACGTGCGTTATCTATCACAGGTGTTTTACCTGTTTTATTGTATTAATGAAGTCAATCAAACACACAAATATTTCACTGTAGTTTTAGCTTTGAGAGTTTCCTCTAAAATTTTCATTTAAATTTACATATGTTTAATTAAGTTCATAATACAAAGGGGCACTCCATATTTCAGCATTACTTTTAAGTTCTTTCAATCCATTTACAGCATTTCACATTACATATAATATATTGTAATGTATGTAACTCCATTACACCGAATTACGGCTCTGTGACCAGGCATAATCTCACGATGCCCCTTCTGTTGTTGCGTGTGACTGCTGGTGATTATATGATATATGATGATTTTACGAATTAGATTTGGATTTAAATTGGGCCTTTGAAGCTACTTGCTATTACATACTATGATAAAATGGAGGATCGAATGATTTCTAACGATTTAGAGCTATAAATAAAAGGACGGAAAACTCTTGAACGTTACTTTGATTTTAATACAAAATACGAGATAATATTTATTGACATCAAGAAATAATAATTACGCCTACAACAACGAATGTGTAACTTTATGTGTTCCACATTCAAAATATAATAAACCATAAAAACCACAACGTTTGTTACCACTATCACTACTAATATAGTGTGCGAATATTTAATTATATAGTATAACAATAATTACGTTAAAGTATGTACTATAAGGAGAAGCAACTTCATCGTTTCATCATTTCCTCGGATAAAAAAATCTCGGAAAATTATCAGTTTTTGTTACTATGGTTAAGATTTAGCTGGGATATATACAGTAACAGATTGGAAACAAGTACATAATGTGTATATGCACCAATATCTTTAAATCCGAAAATATTTTAAAACGATGTACATAGTTGCTATCTCAAATATTGAATACATGTTGTGTGAGAAACGGTATCATGAAGTTTTGTTGACAAGACTTTCGCAATAATTTAATTGCTAGTGTACTACTCAACGTCAGTATTTTAAATACTCATAGTCAGATATACATACATACATGTAACAAATCTTTCAAAAAATAAACTGCATACAGTTTATACTAAACTCCATGAAACTGTTGAACTTTGATGATATTTAAAAAAAAAGATTTTTTATCGTTTTCAGAGAATAGCTAAATTTTTCTTAATTATTTTAATCCTCACTTCCAAATTTCTTTTACAAAAAATATCTGTGTAACAATATTTTTGAATGACACTTGACTGGACAGACCTGATTAGTTCCTGATAATATGGCAACCAAATAATAACATGCAATATACTATTTTTATATATCTAATTACTAGTTCAAATGGTTAAAACACATCTTTTTTTTATGTAACGGATAATATTTACAGTCATAACTCTTAAAATACAATAACGTAGTTGGTCAGTCCGATTGTATAAAGTAAAACAATACAAGTTTTAAAAAATAAACATTTCGAAAACATTGAAATGATGTTACTTTTATGTTAAATTTACGAGTCGAGTAGAGATAAGAAGTTGCGAAAAGAACTGATAGGCTCAAAGTAAAAAAAATCTTGTACACTTTTAAAAAAATGCTTCCTACTCTTCACAGTACTGTTACTTAAATATTAACTAGAAAGCTATTTTAGAAGGTTTTTAAAACACTACGAACAACATATAATATGCATGAATATTCAACTACATGATGGTTATATATTTATATTCAAGATTGTTATCAGTATATACAACTTAGACTTAATATTTACGAACATCGAATACTTTATACATCTATAAAATTCAGTAGCCTAAAAACTTCCGATTTCAAATTGAATATCGAATGAATAATTACAAAAACTAGCTACTTGACACCTTTACTCCTTTTACCTCACCAAAATAAACAAAATGCAATGGACAAGATTATAAATCTAGATAGCAATCCGTTTTCAGCGATGCTGTCACATATGTAACTAAAAATTTACTACAACCAGCATATTAACAACTTATTAATTTAAATATTATACATAGGTTCACTCACTTTCTTTGCTAGTAAAGGTTATTAAGTATTCACTATAGTTTTTTTTTCTAGCTACACGTTCACTTTCGAATACTACTCTGTGTATAGTTTAAAAAGACGTAGCGAGGTACGTAGTATAGTTTAGGTACAATGTACAATAACTTTTGACGGTAGTAATTTTTATAATTCTCTTCTGTCAGTACAGTATATTTCACCAGCTCGATGGAACCAATTCAAATTATGTTTCTTGAAAAGCACCGTTTGCAAATACTTTGGTTCCCAGATCGAAAATTCAACATTCAACCTTTTTGGATATCACATCATCGATGATTGTTTTCCATTGGCATAATAATTTACGAATCTTTCAATTTCACTGTATTTACACATGAATAACACAAAATATGTTCAGGTTTGATTTAGCTAATTATGCCAGGTGCAAATATTGAATATATACTCAGGTATATTTACTTTTTGGTACAGCTCAATAGATTTTGATTGTTTTACTCAAATTCAGTTTTCATTGATAGCCAAACTTTAGTTCCTAAACTTTATCCTACTATATATATCCATTATAATCTCCATTCACCAGTTCTTTGCAAAATATATCTATAAACTCCTCCATATTTTCAAAATACATACAAATATTTAACTACGTAATTAGCCATAAATAACATTTTTTTTACAAATAATTGTGTTTTTAGGATATACTACCCCCTCGTTCATATGTTTTTGGCAACCTGGTACCCATATTGAATGATTGAGAATTGAATGGGTATGTATTCATCGATGCGATTTGCGTTCAGTGCGTTGATTGCATACACAAATTATCTGTTACTGTAATTAATATTATATAACAATTGAATGACCTTTCTCATTCTCTTTGTTCAATCCATAATTTCTCACACGGAAGCTTTTTGTATCATACAGCAATATTCCTAGTAAAAACATCGTAAAATTCTTCTTATGTTACTTATTTGTTAGGATTTGCTCATTTTCCGAAGTTGTTCATTTATAAATTTCTTTCAAAAGGAGCATTTCACACCTAACGTCGCAACAAAAAAGGAAGAAAGAAACACGATCAATTATGCAGTTAAAATGCCAGTTCTGTACAATAACTTTGAGTGGTTTAATGATCTACTAAAATGTGTCACCCTGGGTGACTCACCCACAACAAATATGTTTACTCTCGTTAACTAACAAACTTTATGGTGCAGTGACAACATTTTTCTTAAGCTTATAAAGCTCTAATCTAAATTATATACTTTATATTCTACATGAAATGTATACTTTATGGAAGAGCTAAATCTACGTATAAGTTTACAACATTTTATGGAAGATGTTAGAATAAACGCTTATAACAATGGGATGAACGACTAGAAGCGTGTAGTAAAACTTCACCTAAAAAATGTGAAAACTCACTTTTTAAAATTTATAAAATAACGTTTAATCTAACTGAAAATCTTGCAGTGGAAGCATATAAAACGTGTAGACTTTTTTTTATGTACATTGATAATAAGTGTGACAAGCATAATTTCACACTCCCTCTTTAATTGCTAGACAGCCCTAATACGTACATGTACCAGTCTATATCATTTTATAACATAAATAATGAACGTGTGAACAACAGAAATATTTTGCGACTCTACAAACAAATCTGTTCAATATAAAGGCAAACCTGTGTGCGGTAAAAAAAAATCAGTTCAGTGATGAAAAAATTAATGTACAATTGTATTTACATAATCTATATATCAACTACCTACAATTATAATAATATAATTATAATTAATATGGGTTTATGCTCCTTAGACATTTACTGGCTTAAATGCTAAATTCTTAGTCAAGCATTTTGAGACTAGTTTGAGTAAACTGGGAAGAGTAGTGAGTGCAAAACGATGAATGTGTATGTATGTAATTGTATCATATATATTTAATTTCTTACGCCTATTCATTTCTTTAAATAAGATTCTTCTCTTTGAATAAATTTACTTTCTTTTTTAGTTTTTTTATGACACACCAAAAAAATGGATCCCATTACGACGACAGCCATAAACTCAAGCACCGTTTATGCTAGTTTTTGCCAATGAATTATATTGAAGGTCTCTGGAGTTTCTTTTGTGTAATTAAACAATTGACAACTGCATGCTTGAATTTATGTATTGAACTGTCGAGCATAACGAGAGACAAGTATTTTTTTGGATCACTCGGTCCTGGCGATCCGGGTTTGAGTTATTAAACTGGGTTTCTCCAAAAGGAAGGGCTACGATTTTTATGGGAAAAGTTGAGATTACATTGATAGAGTGGAGACATTTTTCTTACGAGTTGTACATGAGTAGATATATATTTTTATCATGGATTATATATGTACATGTAGTTCATGCGTTAATATTTTATTTCTTTGGTGAGTCCAAGCTGTGATTCAGTTCTGCCATGTAGCCAGCCAGCTCTTCCCCAGTATACTCGCTTTCGTCCATGTCCTGAAGACTACTGTTGCTAATGGTATTATTAGACTTGCCAGAGTCAACTGAACTATAACTAGTTGCCCTAGCTGCTTGTTTGTACGTGGCCAAAATGACAGCCGCATTAGCAGCTCCTCCAGACCCCGTTCGAGGTCGAAGAACAGCGGTCTTACTGTTACCTTTTCCATCGAGTACTGTCACTGCGTATGTGGATTGAAGGGCCGGGTCGCTAGGAGGTCTCCGAGGTCCAAGTTGATTAGTTGATTTATTGTTATTCTTGCTAGTCAGTCCCCAGCGTCGTTTCTCGTTCTTCAGTCCCCCGTTCACCGTATTGGAAGAGCCAAGGAAGTCGCCAGACGAGCCGTTGTTGTTCGCTGACTGTCGCCGTTGGTGACTCTGGCTCTTCTTCCCTCGACTCAGGAATGCTCTCAAACCCGTGGGGGGTGTAGATGGAGGTGGTGCAAGAGGTGCTGGTGGTGATGGTGATGATTGGCGTTGTTGTGTGTTTGGGCTCGGGCATAGTGGTCCCTGGCTTTAGACAAAGAAATAGACTGTTTAGTTCAAATTCTGAGGATAGCTAGTCATTGTCATAATACTCATTTCGACAAAATATTCATAAAATAATGGTAATGTATGCACATGAAAAAAATGTGAGTAGATCTTTTGAAAAATAAAATGTAAGAAAATTAATGAAATAGGGTAACTGCTCAAAAGTGGAGGTGTGTAGAGAAATGTTGAAAAGAGTGTGTTTGAAATTTTAAATGTGCATATATATTATTTCTAGAAAACGTACATTAAAACATGTGTGCTAGATTTTGTGGTAGGTAGGTAATTTGAAGTTGTAAAAAATTGTTGGTTCATTGATTTTTGATATAAAAGACAAAAATAAAAAAAATCGATTTATGTACACTATATTTCACTAAACAAAAAACTGTGTTTGTTGCATGACCTTGATGGATAAAAGGTAGTTTTCATATACTGACTATATTGGCGTTGCTTCATATGTCATAGTTCACAAGAAATTTAAAGGATATAGGTATATAAGTATGGAGTTCATTAAACGTCTATGTTTAGACTTTGATATAATATTTGTGTTAGTGATCTCCAAAAAAGCTTTCATGTGTGCATAATATTAATTTTATTGTTTTATTTATTATTTTGTTTGCGTATTGTGTGCAAAAACATTTGTTACTAAACTAAATTAATTTTCATGGTTTGTTGCTTTATGTTAATTCTCTGACTGATTGGAAAATTTTGTGCAATATGTTAGGTGGAAAATGAGTAAATTGTGTAAGTTGATAAATTCAAAAGTAAAAATGGTTAAAAATAAAACTAATCAACAATGACGATGTTAAATGTTAGTGAGAGAATATAAGTATATCTATTAATTTTTGTTTAGTAAATAGCATTTTTTTAGTATAAAACTAGACTTAAATCATTTTATTAATATAATTTTGATCATGCCATGCGATCGTAGATTTTGCCAACACCACAGGGAGAGTCCGTGCGGAGAAAGAAGGGTTTTTGCTTGCTGTTGGGTCACATATAAAACAGCGTTAATTTGTTAGTTTTACACATGAAAAAACGTAGTACAAGAATATTAAAGTTAGTTTAAACGGAAACGAATAAAATAATGTTTGAGTGAGATTTAGCAAAGGTCAAGAGAGATGCACTTGGTCCAAAAGTGCCACTCAAACATATTTTTTGCGTCACTTGCATTTAAAATGTGATTAGTGTAAGAATTAGTAAAATTGCTCTTAAGGTATCACATATAACATACGATACAGACATCACAAAAAAACATGAACATTTAGTAAGAAAGCATTTTGTACGACAAATCCACTGTCTATCACAGACAGACAGGGCTTGTTGGTACTTTTGTTAAATAATTTTTTTAATCAGGCTTTATTACTGATTCTAATAAGTTATCTTGTGATTTTTTTTTCTTTGAAAAACAAGATGCCCTCCTTGGTTTTTTCATAGGAAGGTAGTGATAGTAAAGAATAAGGATTAAAAAGTATAAACTTAACACAAAAACAAATTAAAAAAGCATGCGAAAACATAATGAGTGCTGATTAACAAAAAACGCGTGTAAAAATACTAGACGCGTGTGAGTGCATGGAGAAAGTGGATTTTGTTGTTAAAGAAGGAAGGTGGTTTTAATGTCGCATGTGATTCACGTTTGACATTTACTTAAGGAATTTTACGTGCTTTGAATATTGCATTGCGTGTCATGACATGAATTTAAGTAATCCCAACATTGCAAACTTGATCATGCAAAAAAATGTCTTTGACAAAGTGTTAAAATTGCACTTCAAGGTGAAAATTTAAAAGTCACCACAATTTCAAGAATAAAAATAAACACGACAAGTTTCAAAAAACAAATTCAAAATGATTAGCATGCTTTAAAAAAATACACGTATATTTTTAACTTAAACAGTTGATAAAAGTTAAACATATAGTGACAAAAAATTTAATATTCTTTTGATTCCGACAATTGTAATAAATAAAAATTTAAAGAACAGAATGTCTGCTACGTCAAAAGAAGTGCAGTGCAGTGCACATAAAATAACACATACTTTGGGAAGTTTTTTTTTTGCAATGTCCTCAACTGAAGAGAAAAAAATATTTGTAAAAAAAAGAAACAAAGAGAAGCTTGGAGAACGGGAGTTTGAAAAGATTATGCATAAGAAGGGCATAGAGATATTTCGAGTTTAGAGCCAAGTATGCCAACAACACTGTTGGATTCTTTCTGTGGCCACAGACCTTTTTTCCACCGCGGTCATGGCAATAACCACATCTTTTTCGGACGGACTGGAGTTGAGAAGTGTGAGGGAGGTGGACTCACTTCCAGATTGGTCCATTTGGAAATTTTTAAGATGATTCAGTTTATTCTTTTGATGATGGTAGTGCAGATGGTTGACAGAGTTATTGGTGAGGGTTTTGCATGCGCAAACGGTTGAGTTACGGCGGCATTTGAAACACATGTCGTTCGCCTCTGTTGGTGCTTTCCGCACACTGCTAAATTGATGATGACCGCGGACTCCCATGCCCATCCGGCTAGACCTGTGTGAGATAGCTGAGTATGTGCGATGTTGTAATCGGGAGTTGTTCTTTCCACAGAGTCGGCTCAATGTATCCTTTAAAACAGGGTCAAAGTTTTCGTAGCATATAAATTTTAAAGGTTGGCGCGATATAAGCATTAAAAAAATTGTGTAAGTGCAGTTTGTGTAGCAGTGCTAAATATCATTCCTTACCTTGAATGCCTGCCGGAATTTGTTACTCATGATGTGGTAAAGAATTGGGTTAATACATGTAGAGATGTAGTAGAGGATTCCAGAAATATAGTGGACCCCTTGATAAATGGTCCGATAGAGATCATGCCCCTCCAGTTCATAAGCTCTTCCATAGAGAGCCATGAAACGCTGAGCGTGGAATGGTGCCCAACAGATAAAGAATGCTACCACAACAGCCACTGTTTTGAAAAAAGAGAAAACAGCGAGCGTTAGCAACTTCACTACACACGAAACACATTAAGCATACCTTCATAAACTGATCACAAGTTCTTTCCCTAATAAAAGTTCATGAACAAAGTGTACGGTATATAAATTCGTAGCATCATCGCCCCCACATGAAATGGAAGACGCAAATTGGAGCTCACTCTCTAGAAAATTTGCATACGGAGTTTTTACATCTTGTCTGCTACTTGCTAACTTGTGACTTGCTACTACCTACCTGTTTTAGACATCATTCTACTCTACCCACCATAGTCACTGCGTAGTTGCATCATGGGGTTACCAAAGAAAGCACATCTCTAGTTAAACTCTACAACGATTTGCGTCGAAACTTTATTTTACTTTACTTTTTTTCCCATGAAGAACTATGGAGTATGAAAATCGGGGTACTTCATATTGGCCTGGTATGATAAAATAATGAAGCCATGCGGAAATGACTACGGTCTATTGAAACAAAACTGTTCATGACCGTGGTTGCCCAGAGTCCAGACTCAACTGCACAATGCACATCACTATTTTATTCATACGCTTGAAACTTAATCGCATGGGAAATATTTAACAAGTACATATTATCTTCTCTTTTATCAAACCTAAACCACGTTTGATCATTAGGAGGAAATTAAAGTAAGTGTATTTCATGTTTTAAATTTAAATTAGCTTTAATCACTGCAGTGCAGTGTGTTAGTCCATTTTTAGAGTTTTTTCTATCATATTCCCACTCCTTTATCCAAATATAATCGGGGAGTGGAATGTAAGACAATTTTTTTGCGCAACCTCTCATTTTGCCATGTGTAATTTATTTCTCGCCTTCAACATTAGGTCAGAGTTGTTATTATGAATGGTGTTGTTGAACCGAATGAAACTAATTTTAGAACAGAGAATGGTTCCTACTACTTTGATAAAAGGGTTTGCTCTTCCCAGTTGTTCAGTTTAGATCAGAAGTGCGAAATAGTAGTAGGTAGAATGGGTTGCATGATGATGATGATGATGGTTAACATGAACACTAGTGACGTGTTAGTAAAAATTCATGTGAAAAATGGAAACTTTCACTTATATTCAAAACATCGATTTCTTTGATTTTCATGAGATAATTTATGCATCTAAATATTATTTAAATTTATTAATTACATTTAATGATCATCCTGACGCCTCATGAGGCACATCAACAGTTTTGTGTTTTGACAGGTGACAAACAACAACATTGTACATTTTGAATTTATCAGTACTATATTTTATGAATAGTACTTATCGTTGCGTTAGTTTTTATGTTAAGCTGTAAAGCTATGTGCCTATTTGTAAACGTACATTTATTACGAAAAATTCTTTTCCATGTCATTATAGGTCATTGCTATAGCTGTAAATAGAACAATCCAAACAGTCATCTTGCACTTTATGGCGTTATAATTCTTTATGGTTTCGGTTCAACGACAAGGCAAAATGCTGACTTGTGTAATCATCTAGTACTTCAAATTTTACTTTTAAAAAAATCAGATATTTGAACTGCCAAATGCAAATACTATTCCATCTAACAATAATTTAGTAATAAGTGTCAAGAATAATGTTCGGATGAGAAATGTTTTGATACTGAAGTATGACGTAATTACGTATCGCGTATTTTATTACTGCTTTAACTTTTTTCTAATGAGATCTAGCCAAGTATGATTCGGGAAGCAAATTCTTACAGAGAATTTCATCTGCCCAATTATATTGGGCTGTTATGTCAAAGTTCACAGCTGAAGGATTAAAAAATAAAACGCAATAAGCGTTCCTTTGATGCAGTTTATCATGATAGAATTGAATTAAAATATAATTAACCTTATGACTGTTGGGGCTAATTGAAACCTTTGATTTATTATTACAGTATAAGAAATCTTATTATGCCTTGTTAGCAAAATAAGCTTATTAAGGATTAGTTTTGTCAGTTTTTACAGCAAATAAATTTCTGATTCCAATCTATTTAATATGGTGCCATACAAATTACCACGTTTTTGTAGCAAAGGTGAGCGTACTTCTACCACCTAAAGTGCATACTCAATCCAATATTGACTTGAATCGTCGTAATACGTCAAGGACGATTTTATACCAATGATTTCTAAAGAATACATTATTTTCTACTTC
>JAQFZH010004501.1:0-11873 GCA_034695485.1 Entomobrya nivalis
TTTTTATAACATAACATAAAATAAATTGTGTAGGTCATTTGGAAAGTATTGGTACTACAGTTTGTATCTTCACATAATACTCTATTCACCTATACACTGCCGAACTGTTGAAAAGCTAACAAACGTTTTTAGAAACGATAGGTGTAAACAATGGAATTGCAATGGACGCAATTGATTATTTGTTAAAATCACTAATGATTTTATGTGTTATTTAGTATATATTTAAAGTAGTATTAAAGCAAGAATATTTCAGATTGGTCTGGAATAGTTTTGCTTCTTAATTTACACTACTTAAATGTAAGCATTCACAAGTTTAACGCCATGATAGTAACAAGCCAAAATCAGTCTGAGAAGATGTAAGAACAATGTGGGTTTATGCATTTTTTTGAAACTGAACTCCGTACAAAAAATAATACATTGAGAAAAAATGTTGTTGTAAGTTTTTAAATGATTTTATCCCGTATTCTTCTACAGTGCAGATTTCAGTCTAGTGTTGAGCGAGTGTTTTTGGTAATTTTAGAAATGCATTTAATTGTGAAAAAAATATGTACAATTATAATAAATTTGCAAATTTTTAATTTTTTAAAATTAAAATTGCGATGATGGCCACCATAAAATAAATGAAATGTTTGGTTTTAAAAGAAAAACTATTTTGAGCCAGGTATCCAATTAAGAAATTAGTTTTTGTAAAGTTTGAAAAGTTTTTGCTGATGAGCAATGAAACACAAGGGATTCTGTACTTCAATATGTAAAATACACCAAGGAACGTAATGTAAACAATTAAACTATATCAATTCACATTGTTATTATTATTATTTAAAAAAAAAGATAAACAAGGTTGCTTAAGATATGGGTCTTTCAGATATATTATAGTTTGGAGATTGTGACTGAACTGTCGACTTTACAACATGAATGAAATATTTTATATGAAATACATCATATTTTATAAAACGAAGTGGTTTGCTTTAAAGTTGGAAATTAAACTTAGTTGGTTAACAGGTGGGTAATTGTGAAAACGGTGTCGCTTAAAAGTCCCTATTTGAATAAAACATGGGAAATAAGTTGACATTTTTGTAAAGATTTTGTAAAATTGTAAGTGCAAATATATATCGATTTTAAAGTTGAGTTTGAGTCGAGTCGAAATCTTTTTATTTTGTGAGTAAATGCTTATTGCTAATAAATTTTTCCGTGAAGATGATTCATGTAAATCAATCAAAATGTTGGAATAAAATGAGTATTTAAACAGAATACTCGTCGTATTCAAAACCATCATTTTAAATTACCATTTTCTTGAATTAATTCTATATAAATGGAGATTTTAGTCAAAACAAAAAACAGGTCCGAAGTAAATTAAACAGGTCTAGATGCTGGCAATTGCTGTCAGCTCAATCTTTATATATCAACTTTTACTTCATTAAAGTTAACCTTTAGCAATTCATGCCAACATTTACACAAGCCTCTGTAAGGGTTTAATACCATGGTTTCGTTTAGAAACAAGTCGATAATTTTTCTGATATTTTCACAAAACTACTTCTTAATATTTATGTGATGAAATTACAGATTTGCTCTTAATACCAAATGATGGCACATTATTACAAAGTTTATTAAACAAGTGGTCACCTTAACTAACACTTCCATTTCATGTAACCATACAAAGCTTCCAGCCAAAATACCAACACAGTTAATCACAAAT
Source organism: Entomobrya nivalis (assembly GCA_034695485.1). NCBI lineage: Eukaryota > Metazoa > Arthropoda > Collembola > Entomobryomorpha > Entomobryidae > Entomobrya > Entomobrya nivalis. The sequence goes on from JAQFZH010004501.1 coordinate 1,694, forward strand.
ACAACAAACAAATTCAATCCAAATCTGAAGCCTTGACAGGTTGTTCCATACGGAACATTGAAATCATTAATATTTGAGCAAAAAAATGGGTTTAATAATATAGAAGTATTATTTGCATTTATCATTAGAATGCTTATACCACTAAAGAAGAATCATTACGTTTTGTAAATGACACCAGCAGCATTCAGAGGGCTTCATGGGTACCTGTGGGAAAAAGGGGGAAGGCTCACACGCGCAAGCTATGTAAATAATTGATTATTTTTGAAAGCATACTTCATATTGAAAGTGGAATAATTAAAATGTTATGAGCTGAAAGTGGCACGCAGCCATCTGTCTAGTATTTATTTTATGAACTATCCATACTTACTAGTTCGTTTAAATGTCGAATTAAATAATATAACTATAAAGTTGCTAAAACTATAAATAGCCCTAGTTAACAACTTTGTTTCCAAAATCAGCATTAAAATTCCAGCCAAAATGCCAGCACAAAATATAACAAATACAACAACAATATTTCCATCCATATTAGAAGCTTTGACAGGTTGAATCCCATCTTTTAAAAATCCAGCCTGGATCCTTGGCATAAAATCCACTATAATTTTAGTCTACCAGTCCCAAAGACCTGCACTGTATAAACCTTGCATTCTCACTAGAATATGAGGATTAACTCGTCTAACAAATTTTAAACCGTGAAAGACTGACATCTTTAAGTCATTTCCCAAAAACGTTCTTTTCTTTTCCTTTTTTAAACTATAGTAAAATGCATGAGCAGCATAATCGGGTAAGAGCACAGCTGTTTTATTACAAGTTTTCATTAGATTGCTATCAAGTTTATTATAATTTAACAATGTGTCCATCCAGTTTGCTAGCAGTTTCGTGTGGTTCATTAAACGAATCACCTTATCTGAATACTTTTCCGGAGTTATCCAAGTAATAAAAGTGAAAAATGAACTTTCCGTTTTGCCGAACGTGTAAAGTTCACTATAGAATATGTTGGAAAAATCGTGATCCGATTTATTAATTATTGGCTCTATTAATCGAATGAAGTTTCGGAGTTCTGGAGCTATTTTTAAAATTGCTGAATTATGCAAATCACTCACACCAATCAAAGTTGCACGAGTATAAATTTTAAAATTATTTTCTATCAAACTGTTGAAAGTGTTGAATAATACTTTTGGTTGACGAGGCAACGTAATTTGCGTAATATTCTCGTTTTTAAACAAAGTGCTAAGAACAAGTCCGACAAACAGTGCAATCGAATATATAATTCGAGTTGCTGGGGAATACAGAAAAAGTGATTCCCTAATTGGATCGCCCTGCTCTACTAAAATTTTGTAAAAGCTGAGTAATGTGGAATATAAGTTTCGAGTTATGGATGACGCAAGTTTTAAATGTACTAGTAAAGCAAGTGTTGCAAAAGAGCCTGCAATACAAACCCATAAACGAATTTCAAAAATAGAAACAATTTGAATAAATGCCGGTTCGATTCCTGTTAACGACGTGTTTCCGCAACTGACAAATTTCAGGGCCGACACGTGAAAAGAGTAGTGGGCATTATCAAGTTGTCCCGTGTTCCCAAGATAAGCGGCAGGATAAAAGTTGGAATTTATAACTTTACAGGGTTGGTTGTTATATGTATTAAAGCTAGCAACATAGTCTCTTTCCAATAAGTTGATCGTGTGACCAGTAAAATTTCTAAATGCGAAGGTGAGCAGTTGCATTTCCGTTTCAAATCGTAAATTGTCCAAATCATATTTATCGTTTGAGTTTTTATAGAAATTGAGAAATGAAATAAACTCATAATTTGTTGCGTCACTTATAGAGACTTTTCGCAACGCACTGGAGTACTGTGGCATCATCGCAAATTGCCAACAACTTTTCCCTTCATTCAAAACTAATTGATTTGCGATAGATTCTAAAAGTTGGCCAAAATTAGTTTCAAAATCCATTTTCATAAATCCATATAAACCCGAATCTGTACAATCTTGACATATCCATGAAAGAGATTTTTCGGTTTCGATGTGGAGTAGCATATGTCTGTTAACTGTTGTGCTGTTATAGTCTGCTTTGTTTTGACCATCTCGATGAACTGTTAATGTGTTTGCAAAACTTAACACCGTATTTAGATTTTCTCTTTCATGAAGATTGTCTAACACGAGTACGTGAAAGTCCGGTCTTGTAACGAGAAGGCAATCTGGACCAGCTCTGGTATCCATAGAAAATTCTGGGTCAATATTATCTGGGAGACTTAAGGGCACATCGAACAAAAACTTTTTGAAGCTTCCGGGTACAATAAGAAATAAAGTTTTCTCTGGCAAAAGATGCCATTCATAAAAGTTTTGATCTTCTTTAAATGTCGGTGGATGCAAATATAAATGCGCTTCACATATCCAAGGTTTCATTTGGCTTGTTTTGTCGTAAAATGGTAAATCATTGCAACGATTTTCGAACAGAAGGTTGTGACAAAACGTTATGTTTTGAACTTTAGTTTTCGAATTTACATTGCGTGGTAATATATTTGCTTGGAATTCGTATTAAATATTTTATTGTCATCTTCGATTTTATATCCTGCTTTAATAATATAATAGTTGGATAGAACTATCGGAGTTAAAACTACATTAGAAATGCTTAAATCGTCGTTTTGGTAGTTTATAACGTGAACTAGACATGTTGTAAATAATTCTTGGAAATAAGTGATATCAACTGAAGTCCGATCTGTGAATTTAGTTAGATCTGACTGTGTTCTAAGTATTTCTGTTACTCTTTTGGGTTTACTCAATCTAAAAGCTTGTGATGGGAAAATGACAAATTGGTAGCAAGTCAACTGGATGACAATTTTTAGCAAAATCATATTGATTTCGAAATCGTATTACAGATAAACTAATAGTTACGTTCTTAAAGAATAAAGTTACGATGAAACAAAAAACGGATAATTATTATTATTATTTGTGTCTCTGGTCACATTGGCTTGGATTTGGCAAACAAAATGCTTCAAAGTCTGCACGTTATATGTCTTGAGATATGTAATAAGTTCACGCGCGCACTTCCCACACCAGCTTTGGGCTTATATAATTTGTTTTTCATACATTTTGTCTTTCATAAGTTAGCTTATATTATTTTAAGGTACTTTGTAATTAGTATAATTAAATACATATTTATATCTTACGAGGGAACCAAAAAGTGCCACTCGCAGATCAGCAAGTGAATAGTTAATTCTGGGTCAATTTTACACATAAAGTGGTGATATTTAATTTTGTACATTACATGGTAAAGTGGAATTTATGTGGGACATAACGTTCAGTTTGTTGGTTTATATGTCAGAAACCCTTCGTTTTGAATATTTTGTTCTACAATGCTCACTTGTGACTCATATTAAATAAGTATGTAAGCTACATACGTGGCGCCTGGAGCTAAGCTTGAACTGCATTTGAAGAAACTCAAATGCTTGTAATAAATTTGTTTATTCCTTTTACACAAAAACGATTCCAGAATCGTAATTTTCAAATAAAATTGACCGAGATTTTTTTTTTGCTTCTTTACTGCAGACCTGCTTACACTCTGTAGACTTTACCCTAATTATCCATTACTACAGGTTCCTAGGGATCTACTTACAGAGTGTGGCTAGTCCATATCCAAACTACTTTTTAACTATGGCCAAGTGGCCGCGACAGTCAGAAAGGATTCATTTGGCATTGCTTCCGCTCCATTTCAGGGGTGGGAGCCTTCACCCACTGCACCTTTTTTTGGCTAGAGGCCGGTCTATACCTCTTTCCCCCTCCAAACTGTCCGACAGGCCTTAGGTGATGGGCTACACCGTAGAAAAACTCCTCCCCCCACCGGGAATCGATGCCGCACTCCCAAGCACCTAAGTCGAGATCTCTAGCCCCTTGACCCCACTGCCTGCCCTATTCACTTGCTGATTTGCGAGAGACACTTTTTTTTAGTTCCCTAGTAAGTTGCTTTAGTTAAGCATAGGTACAGGAATAGGTGGTATTGAACAACCAACTGGCTTGACTACTTACTATATTGAATTTCAGCCAGCGAATAATACTTTGCTCATTTTAAACAGTGTCTATCTAGTGCCAACAACTAGATAATTTAATCAAAACACGTAATAGCTTCACAATTTGCAAGTTTTTAATATAAACTAAGAATTTAAACGGATTTAAGTCGAACATTTACATTTTGGATATATTTTACAATAAAAATCCATTTGAATTTCGCGTAACATGTAATATTACCAGTCAAGTCACACAACAAACATTCACAAAAACCCCAAATAATGCACATTTTACAACAATGTAAAAGCACACACCTCAAAAAGTTGGCTTTGGATATAAGTATAATGTTTGCATTCACGATACCAGACCAACTACAACGAATCACTGCCAGCATAGAGAATAGAAAAGAGAGCCGAATTGATGGAGCGGTAGTAATTATGAGTTGTGCTTTGTAAAATTACATTATTTACTTCTCATTCTAAACAATGCACAGAGTATTAATGTGTATTAAAGTATTCTTGAAATATTTTTAATTAATTAATTAAGTAGTTCCATAAATGAAACAGGTAATAGTAACTGTCGTATTTAATTTATACATAATTTTTAACCATTTTTATTTAATTAAAACATATATTGTGATAAATTTTTATTATTAATTTTCATCATGCATCATTTGTCTATTTATTTTAATTTCATTAGAACTTGATGATGAATAAATAAAATCGAAACGCGTCGTTCAGTTTCATCTCATCAAAAACGTTTTTCTCCAAAAAATTATTACATAATCAGCACAAATTTTCATAAAATTGACAAATAACTGTTACAGGCTTTATGAATGGGATAAAATGGACTTTTTAATTCTGAACATCAAAATCAGTAAAATGTACTTAAAGCGCTTCTTTGTATAAAACTCACAGTTCTAGTTAAGCTTTAATTTTTATTCTGGATTTCCCTTTCGTATTTTTTAACTGACAATAGTCTATCTAACAAGTATAAGTCAATTTTGTTTTGAGAAATCAATAACACATTCAAAAAAATATGGAATGCTCTGCTAGTAGTGAAATTGAGTATTACGCAATACGATATCGAATTTAATTAATTTATTATTATTCTATTCGAAGACTGCTTCTACTTAAAAGTAACAAGAGCATTCACTAAATTAATAATAACTTGATCACACCATTCCAGAAACGTGCTACGATTAACATTAAAATATTGTCGTATAATGAATGAAGAGAAGGTTATCATGACGTCAATGACAATGGTACATTGTTACTAACCACTCTCTGTTTCTATGTGCATTTTGTGCACGTGATGATCATATGCATTTTAGCACATTCTCATTGTATTCTTATTGTTCTCTACTATCTATACCTTTGTTTAACGCTATTTTGTCTTTTCATTACACTCTTTTTCTAATAAACTCCTCAGTCTACCGAGGACCTGACAAAACCCAACAACATCATTTTGTCTCCTCTCAATCATTATAGCACTCACACCCGTTTTACATGAATAATCCATAATTATCAGTCACATTTCTATGCTGGATCGGAAATGCCTTATCCTCATCCAGATTCCAAATATTATCCTAATTTACTGTAACAAAGGCAGTATTTGCCAACATGGTGATACTCCGTCGGTCCGTTTGATCGTTTTAAAGTCCGGCTGTACGATTTGTGACCAGACTCAGTCGTAGGAAATCCTTTTCTTCCGGGTTTGCAGGAGGCTTCTGTTGAACGTTAGGTACGCCAATAACATTAATCAATACAAAAATTAAAATTCGAATTATTCTTATCAATCATGCCAGTGTGAGTGCTACGCCCAAGCAGTTTACGTTAACATACAGACTCCTGATAGGCTTCGGGTTTATTTTACGTTTTATCATCCATATTACATGGCGTCCTCCGCATTCCATAAGCTCCACGACTTTATTCAGTGTATCTCTTTTGTGCATTCTAATAAAGAAATTAAAGAAATTAATGTGCCACCTTTACCTATTTACGACGGGGCATGTAAATGCACATTGAACAATAATAGTGATACATTACATACATGCTTTATACCAAAAGAATTGTACGATCTTAATAACCCATATAAACAATTATATTACCCACCCACTGGGAAAGTTTATTATTCCTTTTATAACTTTGAAAAGGCACTGAAACTTTGTTTTATGCTATATAATGTACAAAATGATGCTGAACGCATACAGATATTAACTCAACGCACTCGAAGTATTTTTGCTGAATTCGTGGCCTTGTTTGTGCAATATAAGTCTAAATGCAAGGATAGAGCTATTCGATATATTCATGTGATGAGCCATTTACGTACTTTCAATATTGTGTTGGGACTTGTATACTATATGAAAGGAAGAGAAATTGAACAAGAATATGTTATATCCAAAAAGGAATGTACGTTCTGTACCTGCACATTTTGCACCTTTTTTACGATTCTACTGAAGCAGCCTACTCTTTAAGTGGGATACCCAACATGTTCGTTTTACTTGATCAGTAACATGGATATCTAATAACTCATAAAAACCTGTAAGGGCAAACTAAAATTTAATGAAACTTAACATTTTGAAGTGAACGGAACTCATATTAATAAAGCAATAATGGAGATGTATATTAATGCGCTTTTGTGTGTGATGAGTATGTTACTCTCCTGTGCTTCCTCCACCCTTGAGGCTGAACCTGAAATTCCAATTATTAAATTATCCATCGGGATCCTCTTAAAGGAAATTTCCCATGCAGCGAAAGTATTCACGGATATCACTCCATATTATATTAACATTTCATATGATGCCACGCCTCCCCAAGACTGGGGCCATTCTCACGTTGAATTTACTTGTACTGATGAAAAGACCAAGGCATACTCTATATGTCAGGTTGCCCCTGCATTGATCCATACTCTACAGAAATTGGATGAACAATTAACTCACCAACTATCTTATATGAATTTAAAAGCTCCATTGATCTCTACCTCTACTAATGTGTGGCCCAGACCAATTAATGCAACTCAGTTAAATATTGCTACTCGATCCAGACCCCATAAAGCTAACCTTACTTTGAAGATACGACCTGGAACCCGTAGGCAGTTTGGCGAAATTATCCTTCCTCTGGCTGTAGGGGGTTTCTCCGCTTGGTTTTATAAATCCTACATCTCTCCCACCCATGATACCGATGAGTACCTGATGGAACAAAAATCGCAATTAAAATATGAGCATCCGAAAATATTAGATTTGACAAGTCAAATCGATGCCTTTGGCAATGACCAGAATCATGACATTGCCACCGCTCTAGGAAATATACAGCACTTATTTACCGAGCTGGAAAATCAGCAAGATGAATATCAAGATACTTTACGTTCGTTCTTATTCGGGGATCTTCGAATTTCGATGTACCTCGCTCAAACTGTCAACACAATCTCACGTCTGCTGCGGAACATGTTTCTCCATAGTTTGATAGAGAGTTGTAATGCCTTACGCATATCCCTCTCTTAAATACCAAGCGCATCTATAATCAAATTCATAAATTAGATAAACAACTCCTCTCCTTTGGATATAAAGTGGCTGAATTGGGTACCCATTAACTACATCAAATTCAACTCTCCACCTGTCTTATTGACAGGAGAAATAAAACAGGAGATCTTAATCGAACTTCATCTTCCCATTCGGCCTATTGCGATGCAATTAATCAGAATTGTAAATTTACGCACCCTGCCTTATCTATTTGAAAATACCAAAGTCTGTCAATATTCGCGGACGTATTCGAGCATCTACATTTTATGGCATTCATATAACATTAATTACTTCGCCTCAGCAGCCGAAATAGAAGATAGTGTATGTGACCTGCGTCAAGGAACCTGTCTAATTCCTCATCATGCCATTCAATCCGAATTCTCTAGTCCGTGCCTAGCATTCTTGCTTTTTGGCAACACATTAGATTTTATACGGACACATTGTAAATTAACGTGCTCTTATCATCCATCCTCCAAACCATCCATGGTCAAGATCAACGCTTATCAAGTGATTTTGTTTAATTCCACTGATGTATCAGTAAAATGCTCTAACGATTCTATCGTAAAACGGTACAACGCCTCCAGTCATTACGGCCACTGAAGTATGTCGTTGACTTGTGATGGCACCCTACTAGTTGATAACCAAACTTTGTTAATTACTCCTCCTTTGTGCACTTCGCAGTTAAATTCCTTTCAACCATCAGTATTTTTGAAATTCTCCATTATTTGGTCTAAGTTGCAAGACCGCATGTACGTTGACACCAAGAATTTTAATCAAGAGCACTTTGCCAAGGTCTCCTATTCCAATTTGGATAATATTATAAATGAGCAATGGAAAAAGAAGAAAGTAAAATTTAATTTCACTGAGATGCCCTCCTCGTTACTGGAACACTTGGAAATATATTATCCAATCTGGACACACTATTTAATGATCACGTGGAATATAATAATATCAGCTCTGTTATTCGTAGTATGGCAGCGAGTTTATAGTTAGTATCCTTTCTATGGATTACCCCAAGCTGCCGCAATGGAAACTGTGTCCAACATAACTATGAATCATATAGTCATGCAGAAACCGCACCTCTTCACAATATTTCTGATTCTTTCAGGAATCTTGAATGTGATTATCCTTGTTTGTATTGCGGCCATTTCTTACTGTCTGATAAAAAGCTGCTGTGGAGTTCGTCTCGCCTCCCGTCAAGAATTAATAAGTTACACACCTTCAAATGAAAGTCGAGCATCTGATGAATCAACTCCACCACGGGAATATAGTTCCCCAAGAAACTTACAATTTAATCGATGGTATCCTGCTCCTGTATCATCGGATAATGCCAAATTGCAGTAATGTCAGTACATTCTATGAAATTGTATGTGCAATAATTTAGAATGAAATACATAATTTGTTAGTATGTGGTATATAATGAATATCAGTATATGAATTAATTGCAGTTTTCTTGTTAAACTAGTTTTTGTGTACAATTATGCCACGAGTAAGTAGAAATGTAGTATGAACAAAATAGAGGTTATTCAGGGTTAATAGTATGTATTTCAGATTAAGAGTTTCAATTTATTCATTCAAGTAAATGTGTGAAACAGATAATATGTCTTGAAATTTTCACAATAGACACTTACCTTATGTCGAATATGCATTAATTAATTTCGTTATTCTCCTCACTAGATGCTGTATTAGATGAAGTGGCTGCTGGGTGATATGATGATGATGCCTTGAAGAATGACTCAACTCGATCTTCAAATGATAGTAATGGAGCTGCTAGGGGATTTAACAGCGCACCTGCCGCTTCGATAGCCATATGGATTGGGGTGTTGGTTGCAACTCTACGGAAGTTGTTCTGGATCTCCATGATTGCTCGTAGCTTCTTGAAGCCAGATGGCGTTCCCTCCAACTTTGGCTTTTCTGTTTGATTTCGTCCTCTTCTCATGCTCCGCCGCAGTCCGGGGATATAATCTACCATATTATTAAGCTGGGATATAATCTCTTCCATAATGGCAACTACATCGCCTGCAAATAAATAAATAATGATTTTCAATTTAAATACATATATTTTACACTTTACTTTTAGTTTGAAGGATTCTTTTATGTTACTGTACTGTTATGAATTATCATGTTAAAAATTGAGAGCTATGTAAATTTATGTTTAATACTTACCATTCTTTGCTATCAATTTGGATTGTTTTCCGGAGTAGCAACTTAAAGTTGAATTAAATCCAACTAAGTAGATCCAATGAATTGAATGATTTTCGCTATTCACGCAGACAAATCCATTTCGGTAAAGTATTCCATTAGGGATGTCAACGAGAGAATTGGAAATGTCCAAATAAAAACCCTTAGATTGGGTACACCCATCGCAAGCGATTAGGTTAAAATTTGCTGCTACACAGCTACCAATTATGATTGTCGCAAAAATTATTAGAACGGAATTCATGGTAGAAACAAAAAGGAAATTAATTGGAAATATTGAAAATGAAATGAAATTGAAATTTTTATTAAAAAATTGAATACGTATCGTTGACTGTGTGTTATGATAATGATGGGATTTACTTAATTTGATTTCTTTTTATTCGGTTTGAGATCGGTAACGGCCCATCCCCCCCAAGCCCATTTCCCCCTAAGTGACATATTCCCCCCAAAACCCCTTTCC
>JAQFZH010004502.1:0-11872 GCA_034695485.1 Entomobrya nivalis
ATTTTATCTTAGCTGCTTATTACGATGGCCATTTCAACAAACATCAAGCCCGATAAGGATGGAAAATGCTCAAGTAAAAGCCGTAAGCAAGCAAGGGGGTAAATATTATGTTTTGATCACTATCTCATAAAAACAGGTATAAAGACTAGTTTTTGGCTGCATTATTTTATGCAGGATATTTGCTTTGTTTCCTGCAAGCATAATCATTTGATAAGAATATACCTATAATGGCATAAAGCATATATTGTATATGTTATAATGTTGTATGTATATATACTTTTGTGCACTTTCGCTATACTGGACTGGTACTGACCAGCATTATTTACCATTATGTTTTGACTCTCGGACAAAGAACGAACACTTATCGTTCATATAAAGTTGACTTTAGATACTTATATAATGTATTGTGCATATGAGCAAGTACTAACCACATAATTGTAAAAAGCAATATAATTTTTTTTAAAGTTATACCGAACAATATTGGAGTGTGCATGTACAATTATTCAGTTCACTGTCCTATTTGCTTTTTTCAAGCTTCCTCCGTAAGCAGCACAAGAGGACAATGAGAGAGTAAGAAACGGAACCACGAAATGTCTGCTGGTTCTGGAGAAAGAAGCAATAATGAATCGTTTGACATTCTCTTCAAGTAGAATACATAATAAACCACCAGCAAAACGCAGATACACTATGATTCACATCGCTGCCACCTCTATCACAAGAACTTATACTCCAAAAATATGAAGAATTAAAGCTGTTTTTTTCTCATGTATTGTGCATAACAAATAACATAAGCCAAAGCTCAAAGGTGGACTGACTCTTTATGAGTGACTCTCCAATTTTGTGAAGATAAAATCAGGTCGTAATCAATCTTTTTATAATGACTTTTGCACGGGCAAGTCAGAGAAAACGACATCCGTTTGTCATTTACTCTAGCTTTTGGGTGCCCCATATGACAATAGCCGTGCGCCCCCATTCATTTTCCTCCACTTGAATTTCCTACCTGTCCTGGATTTATCTTGTGCAAGTAAGCTAAAAAGAGAAATTTAATGGGAACAGAAACTACGAAACAAAGAATTGTCAAACAGATTTATTTATCCTTCCCATTTATTCACGTTTTCAAGAATGTCTTTCTGTATTCCGAGAAAATGGTGTATGTCTGTGAAAACTACAGGCCATAAAATTAATATGATACATTCATGATCTAATCGCGTTTAATTATATGGTTGTTACACAAAAGGTTAAAATAATATTTATAGCATAGAAAAATGTTTAATCAGCCGACTTACGGGGCATGATACTACACAAAATGAAATGTTCTAAATAGAATGCGCTTTGCGTAAGTACTTTTCTGAGTAAGCTTGCTCCAACAAAGCAGAGAAACTAAAAAAGCGATAGGACAAGTCTGAGAAAACAGCAAGCTCATCCCCTCCGCCTACAACAGACAAGGATGCGCTGATGCCACTCACTATCATATCTGTTATGTTGTGTGCACATCCCTCCCTTCTTTTAGCTGAAATCCAATGGAAGTCTTGCTTTTAAGAAATATACAGCATAACATAAAGCCATACTGCACACTGTCAGACACAAAGTAATAAAAAAGATACAGATATGGTTAAAAAGTATCTGTGGAATATAAAAGTATATGGATATAAAACTGCTTCGCTATTTTAATATTACTTAAATGAAAACGTTTGAAACCTTTCACCCTGTACACTTTTCTTTATATTCCTTCGTAGAAAGTATTTGCGTCATCTGTCCTCTTTGATAATCGTACACGGGTGGGTACCTTCACAAAGGGATCTAAAAAACTGGCTTCTTGTGAACTCTGTTAATGCAATACAAAAAAACTCTGCGACGATTTTCTTTTTTGAAATTCTCGTTATGTTACAGATTTGGCTATTTTAATATTAGATGTAAGTGAAGGAGAAGCGAAATTCGTTGGCTGGCAAGACATCCCCTGATTCAGCAAGTACCATCATAAGCACTCTGGTGTGTATGTTTCCTCTCTTGTCCTCTCTGTCACCAAATGCTGCTAAGCTTTTCATGTTCCAGCTGAATAGTCAGAGTCAGGAGCTTGGAATGCGATGGGCCTGTAGTGGGCACTTGGCCAGTCATCCGAAAATAGTCACATCTTATGCACCCGATCTACTTTCTTCCACAAAGTAGAGAGGATGGATATATATGAAATATGAAAAAGATGGAAGAAATAAGAAGGAGCTCTTGTAATTTATAAGCTACATTTTTATCCTAAAAGTTGTTGAGGGCAGCAGCGGCAGCAGCAGCATCCGCCAACTGTAATTTTTCTCTTATTGACCACTGGAGAAATTGACATGATATTAAAAAGGGGGAAATTGTGGAAAGAAGGTTCATGTGCTACCAAAAAGTAAATATTTCCCCTAAACATTCTGCTGTCTATATGCGAATGCCTATACATACCAATTTTTATCTAAATCATTGAAAGAAGATGAAGTGAAGCTGCACTGATTCCTTTCTGATGGGCACAATATTTTTATTTTTATTTTCATATATTATACATTTACGGAAAGGGAGAGAAGATGAAAAAAATCAATATTGTGAAGAGGCAAATGGCTCATAAAAAACAATGGAAATTTTCGTCCCTTCGTCTCAAATTGCTCTTGTGGTTTTTATGGCAAGAGCCAATTTACCAGAAAATCAAGTTAATCCAACCGTTTACCTCTCTCTTTCTGACTCCTTATTGTGCTTTATTAAAACATACCCTGCTTCGTTCGTATCAAAATATCCTATCATATCATTTGAGTCGACATTCAAAGAGAGAAGAGAGAAAACGGAAGATATTACTTTCATATTACACATCAAATATGATATTACTGCTGTTCTACTCTCACTCTCATACAAGCTAAACTACTCAGTAGACGAGTACAAGCATAAGAACATATCTCTCCACTCCCCAGTCAACCGAAACGAAAAGGCTCTAGACCAAGCAAAGCGAAAGTTAAACCGACCGAAAGAGTCAAGTTGTAGCTCTCACAGTCTCACTTTTTTCTCTCTTTATCCTCTTCATTTCCAAATGATGTGGTATGCTAGTTTCAGCTTACTTATATGGATTTTATGGTCAAAGATATGATATGATAACTTAACGGATGGAACAGAAGCTCCCTTCAGAACATCAAGTATCACATAACCGAAGAAAAAAACAGTCAGCAACAGCAACTACATCATACTTGTGGATTTCTTAGTAAAGCATACTCCACACAAACTCCAACAAAAATGTTTTTTCAACTCTCTCATAAGCCATTTAAATGTTTGAAATGAAACGATAAAAAGTTTTTGAACTGGATTTTTAACTGAAAGAAAAATAAAATGTAAAAAAAGAAACTAATTTCAACCAACGCCAAATAATCATTCTGTTTGAAGTAATAGTGCATCTCTAGTGAATAGTTCGAGGATATTGAGGCTCCTTATATTTGCCTACTCAAATTTCACGACTGGATTCATCTTTGAATACTTTGTTAGTATTTAACATGTATAACTTTGTTTTATGTCGTTTCCTGCATACTGTAAATTTAGTATTATAAATACATGTAATTCAACCTATGATATACGAAGAAACAAATACTGAGCAGACTTTCTGTGAACGTGCGTGTCTCTCAAAGAAAACATCGGAATCTGAAAGATGAAATCAATGCGTTAAAAACTCTGTTGGTCTAAATGTTAATGCCATGCCATATCATCAGATACACACTATAACAGATAGAGACAGATTACAAAACAACAAATAACGACAGAAATGTTCATAAAATAAGCAATGGTTTGTGCGCATTTTACATTCTTTGAAATTTTAGAAGGTACGATGTGCTTGATGATCACCAACAAGTTTATCCTTTTCTTTGTTTTTAAATATCAACTTTTAAATGACTTGCTTAAGAGCGAGTAAGTCAGGGATACATGAGAATAAAAAAGGATAGGCTTCTTTTCGCTCTGTCAACGGAATGATGATTACAAATCACCTTTCAATCATACTTGACTTTTTTTAGTAAATGTCGGTTTCAAGACAGAGGCTGTGTGTTCTCCTTTTTTCATATGACCCTTGATTTTCCAGGTTTCATGTATCGCACTGCAAAGATTTGATTAGTACAAGTAACGTCGGAGTCTTTTATAAATGCGTCCTTACTTGGATGCATGCAAATTTTGTAAAACAATATCATGTATAAAGATTTGTTTATCCATTCAAGTGGGTAAATCAAGAAAAAAACTTGAATAACCACAAAAAAGGTCGATCTTCTGACAGATACAAATATCTTTTTACCAGAAGTAGACATTACTGATGATGACGCTGGTTCTAGTTAAGTATATTTGAAATAACTTAACTTGTATACTTTCTAGTCAGAAGTCCGAATATATTGCTCAGTACAAACTAGGTCTAAACTGATTTGTATTTTATGAACAACAAAAAAGTACATACGCACATACATACATACATACATACGATTCAGTTTTAGATTAAAATTGGAAAACGAGAACCGTGTGATATGTTTAACCAATTGAATATTAATAAGTTTCTGATCGATAATAACTTATGCAAATTTATCATTACATGAAACAACATCTTCTATCTTACACATTTACCAACTTTGTACATATCATGTTGCGTAGTTTAACAGAGACTGTCAAATACAAAACATGCTACAAATCGAGTATTTATAAGGTACGTCTGTTCAGAAATAAAAATGCTCCACGTAGTGCATAGCTAATACTACATGCATAAATATGTTTTCTTCAAAAGTACATCAGTATCGTGAACAGAAATTTTACCCATTAACTCTCTAACATACAGCGTTTAATTGATCCCATTATGTTAAAACATTTTCCGATAATAGCTGATGAATTTTATGCAAATGTTTATGTGAAAGGTGTAACCATTCACACGGTTTTATGGCTTTAAGACCATCCCACACATCGCTGTACATAAAAGACAACAAAGGTGTCATCTGAACAAAATCAATAGATAATCGAATAAATTTGCATAAAAAGGTTCTTGATGTACAATCGAATGGTAGCATCAATTGATATTTTAATTTTCTTTCGATGAAGAGAAGAGACATCTGAGTAAAAAAAATACTTGAATATTCGATGAAATCGAGGTATTGGGGTGGCATATTTATGGTTGCGCAGATTCTAGCGAATGACATTATAATATGCATATTATGATGTCATGTGAAGGCATCCACCTTGTCTTGTATTTTTATTTTAGCCCCTTCTTGTTTTTTGTTCATCATTCGTTCTGGTCTGGTTGGCTTTGTCCGCAAAGTAGTCACCATTTCAAAGTCGAAAGGCAATAACATAAAAAGCGTTTTCAAATCGAATGCCGACGGAAAGCATTAAAGGGTACTTATGTGATGTGGATCTCTGTGCCGCATGTATATCATAAGTGGTTCGATTTGGATTTGGTTGGATTTGTCGATATGCATGTTTGATTCCCTTTCCTAACAATCAATATCAATACTTTTAGGAGTGCAGTACTGATAATGTATGCATATTGTAATATTTTATGCACATATTTTTAACTGACACTCCCTATCTCAAAGACTTCATGTATAAATTAACCACGATCTAGATTATCAAAGATCAGAGCAACAATATTTTGTTGCCTTTTTCCTTTGGTTGTTGTCTTGATTTCGTGAGAAATTTGAATCACTTCACGATGCTTCTTAAATTCATATAAGTTGTTCATATCAATAAACCCACTGTGAAATCTCTAGAAACGTATAACCAATCAATGCTGTAAGATAATACGTGAGTAACTGTGACTTATGCACTGCTTTTTCATTCTTTGATTTACTAATTTCTATACAAAGCAGCCACTATCACTAGTGTAGTGTAAAACCTCATTGTATCACACACAGTACCAATAAATACCAATACGATGTGGTAAAAAATCAGTGTTTCATTTTTGAGATAGAGGTCATGTTAATGATCACGCCTTGTGCGATAATTGAGAATACATAATTTTTAACCTTGACATACTCACATTTCACTTTCATTTGCATATTACTTGATTAACTTATTTCGACTGATTGAAATTAATGATTATGTTCAAAAGTAATAATATGATACTTTAAAGACATCATTCACAAATTCAATATCTTCTGCATAATAAATTGAACATTTCCTGTGAATGCGTCGTAAGTTTATTGATTTTAGATTCCATTTCGGAATTAATAACAATTTGCTAAATAATTATATAAGTGTTGTTACATATGAAAGTGATGCAAGCTTTCTCGCACGTAGAAAGCTTTGGCCGAGATGCATTGTTGGTGTGGTTGTGTGCATATGACAAGTGATAATCATGAGAAGTTAACGATGAACGTGTACAACAAACTATATTGAACGATCTTCGTTTCCGACTTCGTGAAAAGATCAAAGTAAAAAAGTACGAGCGAAATCCTCATATTACTCTGGATCCTGGATATTCACACAACATTCATTTCTTCTTGTCTGAATGAACCAAGAACCACAACTAGTGTAAATGCGTATAAATACAGGCATGTAAAAAGTGCAGCATGCACTCTGAGTTCCATTACTCTTTCTCTTTTGAATTCTTTGACACTTTGCAGCAGTAATGGTTTGCGAGGGCGAGGGAAAATCACTGGGAGAATCTGGATTTTACGTGTAAATCTATTCCCGGTAAATTTCCTTGTTGATCGAGAACCGAAGAAGGGGAGAAACATTTGTTCTCCATTCTCTGGTCTGACTCTCTCTCTTTGGTGTAAACCTTGCATAAAGCCATATAATATCTTTGGTTTATTATGTGAAAACAGTACTTCTTCGTTGGTCTATATATAACACTTCACGATAAAATTCGTGTCCAACAAGCAAATGGACTTGTTCTACATCCTAATATGTCAGAATTATTGCTTTCGTACTGTATAAGTTAAAAATATAATGTGCTTAAGAATATATATGTGTTAGATTGGAGTTCATTCTATAAAAACATCTTGGATACACACAAGAGCAGGATTACTTGATTACCAGTTTTGAGAAAGTAAATTGTAGAATGAAGTGGTTTCTTGATTGCTTTATGCAAGTGCATATTGCACGTTAGCATATAATGCAAATGCATGCTTTTTTACTTGCATGCCTACCTGCTTGACTTTTTTGTGCGGTCTCTGATACTTACTTTTCTTCGTCTTGCATAAATGGAACAGAGTTTTTGCAAATCGCTTCTGATGCAATTTGGCCTTTCATGGTGGGATGGGAAATGTTAGGCAAGAATATGCTGCTTCAATTAATAGAACATAAGACACGATTACAAAAAGATTACATATTGCATACTATGATGAATGAACCTGATTTCTTACATTACATAATCCATTGTACACTATCTTATCTTTGTCAAATTCTTAGTACAATTTTTTTTGCTAAATCATAAATGAACTAGTTAAAAAAACAAGTTGAATGTGCCATGAATTTAGCGATGGATTGAGCCCTGAAATGTTTTAAGTATAAGTGGCTTCATGTATAGTTTTACGAGTAAGTACATGCAAACAAGATTTAGCCGCAAATTTACAGTTTAAATATTTTCATTTCTTAAGTTTTCTACAAAAATACACCGTAGTAAACGGTAGTTCTTGGTAAATGATATAAGGACCTAGAATGTATAGCTTTCAGAGTTATCATCACTTATTTGTTTTATTCAGGAAAAAGTTTCTAATTAAACCAACGGTTTCTCCGTAAAATGCGTACACTTTAAAAGGAACAGGAGTGAAGAATGTAGACTTTCTATCCTTTCCTTTCTTTCATTCATCGAAAACTTTATCTTTAGCCTTCAGGCACAGATGGCCGTAACCAGAAATATAAAGAAAGAAGAGAAGAAAGTTCTCTGTTTTGTTTCAGGAAAGAAGTAATAAAATTATATAGCCTCCCGGTATGTTATATTTACCTACATACACATTCATCAGCAGTACCTTCATGTAAATCTCAGAAAGCATTATAGTGATGATGAAAATACCCAGCCATTACTTTTTCTCTAAAACGAGTCGCAGCATCCTATAAAGTCTGAAGACCACACGGACAGAAGATTATCCATCTCAAATATACAGCTCTCATCGCCAACAGCACAAGTCACTTTCGAATAGCTGTGAACATACTATACAGATCAGAGATTTCTTACAAGTTTAATGCTATCTATAAGAAAGTTTTAGTGAAAGAGGAAGCGAAGGAGTAGGTAGTAGAAGGAGAGAAAAAAAACTATCTAAAACTTTTCTTTTCACGAGTGTTAGTGAGTGTCGAGGAAAGAACAACGATTGCGTACATGCAAGCCAGTCAAAAGAAAAAAGATCAAAAGCAGGAAACATATCTTACCTCTTCCATCGACCAGACTAGCAGCATGTGTTAAAGCATCGATGGCAGCGGTGGTGGTATACAGCAGCACCATCAGCAAATTTTCCAAGTGACATGAACCTTTCTAACGGCAACACTTCCCATTTCTTATGTTCTCCTAAAAAAACTTAGATAACTTTCTCCCATCATTCGATCCTCGTCGTTGTCGTCCTCCTCTCTCTCTCGTGAGTAATCCCTTTCTCCAAAGAAAGGAGTAATCATTTTTCTTGTTGGTTATATATGTTCGCTTCCCCCATACCTTTATAAAACATATACAATCATCAACATCGTTGATCGAACTTTTTTATGTAGAAATTGAGCTGCTCTAAATTCTCTGCTAGAGATATATGTGCATTACATAGATACATAAACATTGTTACTTTCTTTTATATTGAAGCAAACTATTATTATTATTATCATGCTGAGAAAGAGTTTTCTTGGGAGAGGAAGTGAAGTAAGAGTAAGAGAGAACCCATTTTATAGAAATGGTGGTACATGTCTATTAAACTCAAGTGCAACATTAAGGGAGAATAAGTGGGAGAGATATTGAATAAAAGGAAGTTTCTCTCTGTCACACATCACGTCGAAGACGAACCTTTTGTTCGATCTATCAAGAAGGTAGGGTGCCTCGACGATATAGTCGCTCGTGTAACGAGAAAGTAGAGTGACAAAAAGAAGTTTGTGTAGCAATCGCAGTAGCAGCAGTATAGCAATTGAAAGCTCTCACTGTCGAAAGGAAGAAAAAAAACTAAAAGAGAAAAAAAGTTATTCTCCCTGTTGAAGTTGTAGTAATGCACACTGAAAAGAATATGATAATAGCGGTAAGAGTTCGTGAGTATCCTAGTTGATTTGTGTAGAGAAGAAATTGTAACATTATCAGAGATATGATATAAAACAGACATTTATATTTCATACCAAAGTGTATATAACTTTTTTTATTTACTATACAGATATGGTATATACATTTTTTGTATAAGGCATGCTTACAAGAGCAAAAGATCTGTTTTCAGGAGCGCATTGAGAATAAAAAAAAGTCCATGAAAGCAGAGTTTTATTCTGAGAAGAAAAAAAAATGGAGAAAAGAAAAAAGAAAGAGAAGACGAGAGCGAAGACGTCGACGAAGAGATAGAGAAAATATAATATTTGAACAGATATATGGATTGGACAGATAGGATAGGGATTGGTGATGAGGAGGGGAAGAAGGCGGGACCCATCCTAGAGTCATCCCCAATCCCAATGTCCATTCTGCGGGAACTGCGCCCCATCCTTTGCTTTTAACAATCTTCTTCACTCTCAGCTCTTCACTTGTGTATCGTCTTCGTTTCATACTTTGGTTTGCTTTGGTGGTGGCGGTGGAAGACAGACTGGATAGTGTGTAGCTTATCCAGGAAGCTAAACAGCGTACGACGGATAGATACAACTCTGGGATATTATACAGTATTATATTATTACAGAAGCGTGGAAAGCAGAGAGAAGGAGTAGCATAGAGATAAAATACACATGAAAAGTAAAGTAGTAGGACTGGGAATTGTAGTGGTTGTTACGTGTGGGAGAGCAGTGTAGTAGTCAGTGGGAAAAAAGAGATACCTATGCATTAGATACATAATATACAGCAACATCATCATCATCGACCCAAAAGATATGGAGAGAGAATACTTTTTATGTCTTCTGCGAATGAATGCTCGTTATCCCTAAAACGAATTGTTATATCAAGCGAGAAGCGACACAGAGAGCTTAGCAGAGAGAAGAAGCAGCGGTAGGGAAAAAAAGTTTCAGGGCAGCGGTGATGGTGGTGGTGGTAGATGATATAATGGAAACTGGAATCCTGGCTTCTTGAGCAATCATGTTGTTTCGTTGGGTGCCATGTACATGAGAACTCACACAAACCCAATAATATCAAGCATGAATAAGTTGTTTTTTTACTACATCTACTTACCTACCTACCTACCAAACTCTGTCAGACATAAAATGAGATAGAAACAAAGAAACGAATTATATTTACACTTACTCAGCGACATGTTTTTTTATGATATAAATAGAAGAAATCAGCACGGAGTCACAAAAATGTTTAATACTGTTTTGCTTAAAAGACAAGACACCAATCAAATGGGCCAAGTATCAAGTAGCAATGCTGTGTTCGTAGAACAATAAATTCAAAACGTATGGACAGTTTGCGTAGATAGTTTAATAGCTATAATAAAATCTAGTTACACAACCTGCAGACAATACTTGCGATTTTTTGATCTGATAAGCATATTGCATTTAGATATTTATCTTATTATGGTTATGATTTTTGCCCCAAGAGCATAATATAATGCATGTATCATTTTCCACCTTGTTTCTGTAATTCACTTTGGCTTTGTCCCATGCATGTCATGAATACATATGGTTCCTATCAGAATATAAAGAGATGAGATGAAACTAAACTGGGGTGATTCTATACAATACTTTAGTAACAACATGAAAGTTCCAAGTTTCAGACTCAACAAAGCATATTTTGTTATTTTTTGAAGAGAGGACACCAATAAAGCGAAACGTGTTGGTAGAAAATACGGGACACTAACAACAGCTTTTTTAGCTGGTACAGCTTACGTAATGCATGTGCTGGATGGAAAATGGAATTAGTGTTGTTTGTGAACAATATGAAAATTGTAGTAGGAGTACAAGCCATCATCTCGTCGTTGGTCGTGTGAAGTGAATGTGAACTTGGTTAACTACTCTGTTTACTACTTGCCTTTTCTCTTGGGCCGTCGTGGTGCTATATGCCGTATCTCCTCTCTCTTCTCGTTGCTCTCCCTCTTGTTCCGCAAAACACATAAGCCTTCTTTTCTCACTATCCAGCTAGAATATTATCCCTTCTTTTATGCCTCTCTGCTCTTACGTGCCTGCCTTGTATCATATCACATGAAATGGATTACTTGTGAATATCCACATGCATATGTACTTGATGTGCCGATGAATCTCAGCCCTGTTCCTCATTCACTCTCACGCATTCATCTAAACAGCAGCAATATCGTCACGGGTGGAATAATCGTCATCACCACCACCGTCTATCTCATCTAACACAACAAACACCTTCTCAAAGCGGTGGTTAGCAGTATAGTTCAAATTCCCCCAGAAAGTTTTGCTCAGACGCACAGCCAGACAGACAACGTAAAGCACACAGTTTTTATACAGCGAATAGTTATAAGAATTGAAATAACAATGAATAATTAAATATCGTTTCGTGGACTTGTTTATTTCCTAAGAAGTCGGCGTAAAGTGAAACAAGACAAAAATTATAGACAGTCAAAAGAGCATTGTAAAAGATTCTCAGGACAGTTAATTAGTTGATTTTTTAAAGTTCCTGAACTTGTGTAAATTAATTATTATCGATAACGGGGTTATTGTGTATAACCGTAAAAATTAAGAATAAACTGTGTTATCTGTTGCGCCCAACTTGTTATCTAAATATTTTCGTGAGAAACAATTGACGACAAAGTTCTTATACACGTGATTAAACATCAACAAT
>JAQFZH010004503.1:0-11871 GCA_034695485.1 Entomobrya nivalis
TCGAGCTTCTCCTCGTGTCACCCACCATCAGCATTGTCCACGTCATCCTTTTTCTTTTCCTCCTTTGCCTCATCTACCTCTACTTGCTCGATTGTTGGTGTAGCCGATTCCTCTTCCGGGACTACCTCCTCAACTTGTGCAGCTTGAATCTCCTCCTGTTCCACCACCTCAGCCTCACCTTCTTCTTTCCCTGGATCCTCGTCCTCTATTACTGGAGCAGTTTCAACTTCCTCTTCTTCTGTCTGCTCCACCACCACCTCATCCTGTGGAACTTTCTCATCTTCCCACTTCTCAGCTTCTTCTGGAGCCGATTCCTCCAAAACCTCTACCTTTTCCTCCTCAACCACCTCCTCTACCTCAACTTCCACCTCAACAGCCTCCTTGTGCTCTACCTCCACCTCATGCCCAACCGCCTCCTCCACTCCCTCATCGGCCGCATTCACAAAAGCCGCCTCCTCCGGCTCACCCGTCGGGACCTCCTCCTCATGTTCCACCACATCCGTCTGCGTACAAATCTCCACCCCAGCCACCTTTTTCTTGCACCCCGTGTCAGAAACCTCATCCTCCTCATCCTCCTCTTCCGGCAATGTCAACAGCTTGAGCAGTAAATTTTTATAGTCCCCACTCGTATCCCCCACCACGTCATCTTCCAAGCTGGTCTCAAACATAGCCTCATACTTCATTATAATATCCGCCAAATCAATTTCCGCCCTAAGTACAATCGTGCTAATTAGCGTCTCATCATCCGTCCCAATCCCCTCAATCGAGTCTCTCAACCTCTCCGCATAAAACTCTGACTCGTTCCTAATAATCTTAACCACAGTACTGTACGACTCCTTCATCACATCCGAGTAGACCTCCGACTTTTCAATGAAGCTTTCCATCACCTCTCCCGTCACATCTTTATAGCTGTTGAACATCCGCCTCAAGTGAATCCAGCTGCGCTCCTCTAAACACGCTTGGAAGTGCTCCTCTTTGGTGCCTCCGGCCCCACCAGCAGACCCCTGTAAATTCTCAATGTCTTCCTGAACTAGTTCCAGATCTATCGCCGAGCTCTCATCCCTTCCCGCATAAATTATTCCGAAAATTAAAGATCTAAACTCATCCGCAAAGTCTTCGCCCACATCCTCCTCCAGCTCGGTCTCGTATTTTTCCTTGTACGCTTTCTTCATTTCATCCAACTGCTGATTACTTCGAAGACAGAGTAAGCCTAGTAAAGTGTACGCATCCGGGCAGAGTCCTTTCTTGTACGTCATCTTTTTCATCTTTTTCAGCAGCTTATCTCCCCGCGATTTCTTTACAAAAATAAAACGAAACTTGAAATAAATTGCATCAGTTTCTATTTTTCAGTTAACATTATTGCATCGCACTTACCACAATTGCGTTCCTAATACACTCTAGAATATATTCCTCTGGGTCCTTCATGAGTGCCAGCACCATTTTTAAAAAAGCTCCACTTAATTCCCCATCCAGCTCTTTTATCAAGTCCTTCCCGTACATGATCTTGTATTTAGTCTTGATCTCTTGGCGTTGAGCCACGGTGTGACTCCCAACCACCTCTATGATTGCATCCTCATTTGTCCCAAAGCCTTTCATGCCCTCGTACAACCGCTTACAGGCGCCTCTAGCATTGTACCTTGGTCTCGTCACCGTACCCTTCAGAAAACAAAACATATCAAAATCAAAATTTACTCTAATAATTATTCTAACGACAGAGTTAGCTTACCCGTCTGCCAATCGTGTAAAATCCCATAACTTTTTGTCTTTTAAAAGAAAACTTATAAAGAATTTTCAAGTTTTTTTCAAGTCCGCTTTTACGGAAGGAGCTCACTCACGAAATAATTGATGAGGACTCTCCTCACTTTTAGAATAAACTAAATCTCCATGTCCATCTTCACTGGTCCAATGCTAGCTCTGAACTGATCGCTCAGGCTGGACAGCAATAAAAATAGAAATTTATGGCGCACCATTTTATTCGTCCTCGCAAATTTTATTTGATAGTTGATTTTTTCCCTTGCTTCTTCGTTGTAATTTTTGTATTTAATCCTGGTTCTAGACGAATCCGACGATATGGAATTCGAAGCGAAAATGCACTCAGGTTTGGAATTCGGAAGATGAAAAACTGATGACGTCAAACAGCTTTTTATGCATGCCATATTATGCCATGTCAACAAATCTAATTATTTGTGAGTTGACGGCGCATTTGATTTCAATAGAGTCAAAGCACAAACAATTGACTCTGACAACGACTAGTATGCTCGAATGATCATTTAAATGCCGGAATGCATGAATGAATGAATATTTTTTCGCAGAAAAACAAAATTATAAATTCAGCACAAATCGATTAAAATAGGCATAAATATTTATTTTATTTTGAATTCCATCAAGTATCGACATCCACATAAATTAAATGTGATTCTCCTAAATTCAAATAAAATGAGCAATTTATTTATATTTTAAATGCGATTTCTTTCGCTTAAGAATTTATCCACCGCTAACCCCTGTCAACGCCGCACCCCCTTCATCCACACCCTCTATCACCTCAGCTGCCGCAGTCTTTTCCTCTTTACCTGTCTCCTCAGCTTCTACATTAACTATTTCCTCTTTATCCACCTGCTCACTTTCATTCTCCTCACTAACTTCCGGTTTAGCTTCAGTCTCTTCCTTTTCTGGTTCCACTGCAGCGGTTTCAATAGTTTCCTCCACCACAACCAGCTCCTGTATCTCCTCCACCTCAGCCACCTTGCATTCTTCAATCGCCCCAACTTGTTCATTATCCTCATGTTTAATCCCTTCTTCCTCTGTCTCCTCCTTTTCCTCCTCCACTTTTTCTACCTCTTCATTTCCCCTTTCCTCCTCTACTTTCTCCTCTGGAGTATCTTCATTCAATACCTGGTCCCCCTCCTCCTCCTCCCCTTCTGCAGTAATAGTGATTTCATCAGCCTGTTCCTCCACCATCTCCTCCACCCTATTCCCATCCTCCTCTAAAATCACCTCCTCCTCCTCTTTATCACTAGGCAGCGTTAGAATCGTCATCATAATCTGCTTATAATCCCCACTCGTGTCCCCAGCAACATCCTCCTCCAAAGTCACCCCGAATTTCTTATGATAACATTCCATTATATCCCTCAAATCTATTTCAGACCTCAGCACAATAATTGAAATGAGCGTGTCATCGTCAGTGCCAAGCCCTTGAATGGCTTCCTTCAATCTCGCCGCATAAAACTCGGGCTCGCTCCGTAAAATCTGACAAATGACCAGATAAGCTTCCTTCAGATCCTGTGACAAGTTAGTACATTCAATGTACTCTTCAATAGTTTTGTTGGAGGTTTCCTTGTATGCCGAAATGAGATGACGTAGATGATCATACGACCTCGAGTTCAAGATTTGCTGGAGTACTCGCTCTTTCGTGCCGCAAATCTCTCCAACCGGCACAAAACTGGCTGAATGTAAATTCTATCAAAATAATAAAACATATCAATTTATTAAAATACTAAAAATTTTCCCAATAAAAAATACCATAAAAAACTGTTGTATTGCATACACATACATCAGCATCCTCCATAACCTTTTCCATATCCACCGTCTCATCCACCTCACGTCCACCGCTAATCATATCCAAAATCAAACTGCGCAGGTCGTCCCCAAGGTCAACACCAAGATCATCTTCCAATTCGCTATCATAACCTAATGAGTACAATAATAAAATAAAAATTACTATAAAAATATTTTTTTATGTTAAATGAATAATAATCTTTTTTTTTGGAGATTACGCTGTTTGTAAAGAATTTTGATAGCGTCCAGCTCCGCATTAGAACGAGGACACAACAAAGCTATCAAAGAATATTCGTCAGCACCAAGAAATCCTTTTTTGTAGATTTTCTGCAGTTGTTTGATAAGCAGTGCTGCTCTGGATTTCTGCTAATAAAATGGTAAGAAATACGATATTTTTTATGATCATCCAAAAATATTTGAGTAAAGGAATGCGAAAGTGGTATGTGGCGTGTGTAAAAAAAATATGTTTGGAATTTTATACGGAAATTGATTGATGAATGCACTCGATAATAAACTCCTCAGGCTGCTTCATAAGTGCTAGTACCGTTTTCGCAAAGGAGAAACTTAACTCACTGTCCAATTCCTTCTCTAAATTCTAGACGAAACAAAAAAAATCGCAAATTACTTGATTAAGCCAATTAACTTAATTAATGAACTAAATGATTCACATACTTTTGAATATTTTTGCTGGTAAATCTCTTTCAACTCTTGTCTCTGATGAAAGGAATGACTGCAAACTACTTGGATGATCCCATCTTCGTCTGTACCCAATCCTTCCATGCTGCGATAAAGGTCTTCACAGGCCTTGTCAGGGTCGTACTTGCTTGTTTGACGTATGGTCCCCTTTGATTTTAAATAAACTTTAATTACTCACTTGAGAACTTAATGATTCACCATTATTATTTTTGATGAACTAATTGTCAATTTACCCGATCTCCAACCGTGTAAAACCTCAGATTAGACATTTTCTCTGCTTATACTCTGTGTTGGATTGAATGGGATGGAGAAAGGCAAGTGTAACAGCAGCCCCTGTCGCTTTCCCTTGTTTCTTGGCAGACGGCTAGAGTTGAAGTGAGTGCTAACCAATCTCGTTTAGAATGCTGATACATATCATGCCGAGTTTTATGACCATCATGGCATTCATGATATTAATAGCACTGTCGGATTAATATATGTATAAAACACGCAACGTGCAAAAATACAATTGCAAAAACTGCTCAATTAATGTAAATTTATTCATTGAATGTAGTTTATAACAGAGATATTTTTTAGTTCTTATAACGATCATCTAATATTTTGAGACTGGGATAAATGACATGGGCTACAGCTCCCGAGATTTGAGCAAAACCGTATCCCCACCTTCATCAGAAGTTGTGGTCAACTCATTTCCGACATCTTTAGCGCTACTCTTTTTTACTTTTTTCTTAGTTCCCTCCTCTTCATCCTCCTCATCTTCTTCATCTTGATCAACTTTAGACGCTGATGCTTCTTCCATCTCATCTTCAGTCTCCTTTGCTTCCTCTGATTGCACTGCTTCAACTGGTGTTTCCTCCTCCACCTCCACCTCCTCTTCATCCCCTGAATGTTCCACATGCTTGACTTCATCATTCTCTGCCTCTACCTCCACAACCTCCTCCTCCTCCAAAGTCTCTTCAACTTCTACCTCCTCTTCCTTCGGTTCTACTCGTTTTTTCCTGACTACTGCTTCATTGCCTTTCACAGATTTGCTTACAGTCACCACCTTCTCCTCTTGTTCAGCTTCTTCCTCCTCTTCTTCTTCCTCCTCCACTTTTTTCGCCTTGACCTTCGGCATAACTTTCGGTTTTCGTCGAATAGGTTTCTTCTTCTCTACCTCTTCCTCCTCCTCCTCCTCAACAACTTCTTCCTCCTCCACCTCCTCCTCTTCCTTTTTGGCCTTAACTTTCTTCACAACTTTTGGTTGACGTTTTACAGGTTTCTTTTTTATCTCCACGACTTCTTCCTCCTCTTCCTCCTCAACTTCTTCCTCATCCTCCTCCACCTCCTCCTTTTTCGCTTTAGCCTTTGATACAACTTTCGGTTTACGCCTTACTGGCTTCTTCTGCTCCGCTTCACTCTCTACTTCCTCCTCCACCACAGCTTCATCTTCAGCTTCAACTTGCTCCTCCTCCTCCCTCTTTCCCTTAACCTTCGGTTTCCGACGAACTGTTTTCTTCTTCTCCTCCACCTCCGCCTCAGACACGCCGCTCACATCCTCCTCTTCCACCACCACAGCCTCTCCTTGCCCTTCATCCTTCTTCTTCTTCTTCTCCTTTTTAACCCTCGGAATTCTTTTCACCTTCTTCTCCCCTTTTTTCTTGAGCTCCTCCGGAGGAGGCACCGTTAACAGCATCATTAAAAGCTTATTATAATCCCCACCAGTATCCCCTTCCACATCCTCCACCAAAGTAACCTTGTACTTTTTCTTATACACATTCATAATATCCAACAAATCCACCTCACTCCTCAGCACAACCACCCTAATCAACGTATCATCATCAGTCCCTGCCCCTTGAATCGCTTGCTTCAGTCTATCCGCATAAAACTCTGGCTCGCTCTTAATCAACATAAGAAGTCCCTTGTATGTTTCCTTTAATTCCAAAGTCAACTGTTCCGACTCATCCACCAACTCCTCCAAAACTCTCCCCGTCTCCTTTTTATACATTTCCAACACCTTCCTCAGATGAGGAAAGCTTCTCTCCTGCATTATCACCTGGAATGGTTCCTCCCACGCCTCCCCGTCCACCAAAACATCCACATCCTCTTCCACCTCCTCCAGATCCACCTCCCCTTCCTCCTCCTCCACCCTGTCCCCACTCACAATTTCCAACAACAATGTACAAAAGTCTTGGGGCAAGTCATTCCCACCCGAAGCAATACGCTCGTCCATGTTCACCTCATATCTCTTCAAGAATGCCTCCTTCATCTGCTCCAACTGCTTGTTAGACCGTGGAAAAATCAAGCTCATTAGACAATACTCCGTTTTTCCCAACCCATCCTTAAAAAGTCCACTAAGCCTCTTCACAAGCTTGCCACCCATTGACTGCGGCACCAAAGCACGATGAAGACACTCGAGTATAAACTCTTCCGGATCTTTCATCAAAGCATTTACCAATTTGGCAAAGGCGAAGCTCAGTTCTCCGTCCAACTCCTTGATCAGATCCTTCTTGTAAACTTGGAGGTACTTTTTACGTATTTGTTGGCGTTGCTTCATGTTGTGACTGCCAACTACTGCCATGACCGCTTCCTCATCAGTCCCTGCAAGTTTCAAACCATTAATTAGGATTTATTATAAAAAATTCTTTACAAAAGCAAAAAAATGCTCTAAATTAGTTTTGTACCTATGCCCTTCATGCCTTTGTACAGTTTGACACATGCGTCAACTGGGTTGCATCTTGCTGCCCCACGCACAGTTCCCTATTTAAAAAAAATACATATAAAATATTTCCTTGTCACATATTTCTGATTTTTTAAAACTTATACACTAACCCTTTTTCCAGTAACGTAAAACCCCATTTTTTCCTATGTCCAGGAATTTCTGGAATGTTGATATGTCGGGGAAAACGGAAAGACTGGCGAATTTTTTCTCGGACTCTCGTGTTTTTTATGGAGAGAGCATTTCTGCAATCAAAGATTACAATCATTTTTATCACAGTTCCTAGTAAAATAAGGAAAGGAGAAAAAAGGGGAGAGAACCTAATCTGCACTGCAGTAACAACTGCGGAAAATCAAAGACTTTTTACGTAACAATCAATATCGATATACCTAAATAATATGTATGTGGTTTTTTAAGTAAATATCTTACATTACTTTCACACCTTCACCTTGCTTCCAACTTATTTTTAGAAAGAAGGATTTACATTTACAGATAAGCTTAGCTTTACCCAGGCCATTTTTTTTTGGAATGAAATCATGATCAACGCATGACATGACATTGGGAATTAGTGATTGTGATTATGATATGACACGAGCGATACTCGCTGTTTTTATGGAATATGGAAGTGCGCAAATTTTGCTGGTTTCACCTTTTCCGACTCTTGACGCTTCCGACGCTTTGTGTCATTGATAATTGGAAGCGTATTTCTCATCAATTTCCAATGCTCATGATAAACCTTAGCGGAAATTCAACTTTGATCTTCATTTAAGGTTTTTTGATAGACATGACTATTTAACTGACTATATTGAATGATATTGGACGTTGCAATACGCTACGTACTATAATTTGATTAAGATTTTTGCAAATTTTTAACTTTGCCCTCCCCCATATCCCGAGAAAACATAGTCATGAAGCTATGTATTTATAGGTCAATGTAAAATATAAGCACGTGGGAGATTCTCAGAAAAACAAAACTTTTTAAAAGTGGAAATTAGCAACTAAGCCAGTAAGAAATTAGAAAACATGTTATTAAGGAGATTGTAAATTTTAATATTTTAATAGTTTTACCATTAGGAAGCATTTTTCTGACGAAAGCTAAACTGCACTAGTTGAGATATACATATTTAATTTTTTGCTTGTGTTAATGAAAAAAATGAACACCAGTCAGTCGCCAAATAAGCAGTTATATTAAAAAGTATGTATTTGTCAACTACATTGTTGTTATGTAGCTTAAGAATCGCGTGCTATTACCAAATTAGTTGAACCGTTCCATACATTTTACCTCTCAACTTACTTCCTTGTCTTTATTTCTCTGTCTGATCTAATTTTAATATTTGAGTCAGTAGACTCATGTTCACAATGCGGCAAAAAAAATGCTTTCCTTTGTCACTGTCACTGCTGCTGCTGTATTATTAGTGCGATTTTCTGGTAAACCAAACCGAAAAAAAAAACACTTACACTTACTTGGCTTGTTGCAATGTTACATATAGGAAAATAAAACGGTGATGCAACTAATATTCGGTAAACAATGTTGAATTGTTGTAACGAAAGTACATATACAAAGTAATACAAAAGTCAATCCATTTTTAATAGCAACGAGGGAGAAACAAACGATTTGTACCAATGTCACCTAAATAGTTAAAAGAACCACTGCTGATGATATCCTCATAAAAAATTTCTTCCAAAGGAATTTTTTTTAAAGAAAATTTAAATGAAATTATGTCTATAAACGCATCATCATTAATTTAGTATTTACTGTGATGAGTGATTGCATTCCCGTGTAAACATGTATAATTTTTTGTTTATACGCTTGATAGACATTTCATTACTTTTTTTTTCCACATCTTTACTTCCTTGTCAAAATAAATATTTGTTTAAAATTTGGAGTTTTCAGAATTTCTCTCTAATTTATTTATCACGACACGACTAGAGTTTTTAGACTGTTTACTGAATTGCAATTAAAGTGTACCTAAATTACATTGTATTTGCTATGTATGTTTGATGTTATGCCACACTTTGTTCGTTTTAATTATAACTCAAGGTTTAGTTTTAAGGAGGCACGTGACGAGGTTAATTGAGTTGAAACAAATGGACTTAAACTGTCAGACAACTGGAAATCGGAATCCTTTTATAATAATATGAATAGTAATTTAATTACTTGAACATCAACAACTTGACGGTTTCTCAAGATAGATGAGATTTTAATTTTAATATCTCTGCGTTCTTTATTTCCATAAATCCTTTTCGATTTCAATCCATTTTACAAACAATATCTAAACAACAGGCAGGAAATGAAAACATCTAGAGCAAACCAAGTTATGCGTGTTATTTTTCAACCATGCATCACAATTCAATGTAATGGAACGCAGCGCAGCGCGACATGCATTTTACCTATCAAAAAGCCAGTGTACATTTTTTTTTTACTTATGTCTACATTTCATTTTCATGGAAAGAATAACAAATCCAAGGTTCTTTTTCTTCATATCACACAAATGACTTAATTACGTACAAGTTGCAATTGCAATCCAGTCTATTGCGTGAAACAAAGTAATTAATTTCAATGTTCTGTTGTTTCCATGTTTTCATCAAAAATTGACGACAAGTGGGCATATTTAGAGAGATGGCATAATACAATGTGTCATAGCAAAAGTAAAGAGTATGATACGTATATATATATCGGATAAGAAAGCGAAAGCAAACAATAATTAGTTTCACATAAATAATAGCATTGCTATAAACCGGAAAAACTTTCTATATTCAATGTCTTATTCTACCACACGCATATTATTAAGCAGGAAAAGCTACTAAAGTTGTTTTGTCTGTATGTCTGAAGTTGCCTTTTGAAATGGGGCAAAAAAGTGGTTGTAACTTGTAACTCCTTTTCACCTTCACTACTGACATACTTTTAAGCTTTCTCACATGATTTACTAATTTGAAACAATTATTCTCTTTTTTTAAGAATTAGAATACATGAAATCACAAGAGATCTTATTTAGACATCATGCATCGTCTTCAACTCAATTTTTTTTTTAAATAACATAATGAGAACTTTGCACATCATTACATCCAGTAGTTGCTGAGATAACTCATTCTCCACTTCGACTCAACATATAAATACGACTTTGAAATGAGTCTTCTCTCACTTCAATCCAAAGCCTTTCTCAAAATTCCCCCTGTTTATACGAGAACACAAACTTAAAAAATCATTTCAACATGACATCTCGACTAAAAGCTCTTTGTACATCCTTTTACGCGAAAGTGAAGGAGCTAATACCAAAAGGGGACTTGCCCTACATTTTACGTCACTACAGAAATGTGTGCTTTTGCCCCCTTCCATTTAAGGACCTCTCCATAGGTCACTGGCTTCTTCTACTTTTTCTCTTCCTAAGCTCTCGAGCTGTTGCTTACTCCCACGCAGCCTACTACATATTTTGTCGCTTTGGCGAGTTGTCCGCAGAGTATACTGGGGATCAATCAAATATGCTTGCCCTGGCTTATATTGATGTCTTCATGTGGCTCCTTCTCTACTTGGCCTATATCCCTGCCGACCTTCTCCTCCTCAGCAAATCCTTTCACAAAGCTGCTCGAGTGCTCTTTTACCGAATTTCGGAGGAAACCAAAAACATTCCAAAGATCAAAAGTGGAAGGAGGTCGATGAACATGCTTCCTTTCAACGAGACCATTGTTCAAGTATCTTTATTGTACTTTCTCATCAATTCTGTTTGGCCTGAAATGGATGCGTTCACACAAATCTACGCAAGACTTCCAGCTCAGTTTCATAACCCATTGAATCGCCTAGTAAACTGGTTCTTTGTGTCACTCACAATCATGGGAGCAAACATGTGCATCTCATTCCTCTTGGTTTTTCCACCATGTCTTGCTTACTGGATTGGTGAAGTGCTGGAAATTATTGCTGATGATTTGCTGGCTCAAAAGAGGGGAAATGAAACAACCTGCGACGATATGCGGCAAATGATACAACGCTACACAAACCTCTTTATGGCTGTTCGGGAAGTAAATAAACTTGTCAAGTCTCCAACTCTCATGCTTCATGGTATACTTACAATACAACAAATGGCGGAAACATTTACAATGTTGACAGTACGAGATAGTGGTTTGGATTCTGGTGCCTCATTATTTATCGACATAATGGTAATTTTGTACAATAAAGTAGAAAAGATATAACAATGATAGTAACGACATTTTTTTAAAATCTAGCTGAGCTTCTCAAGAATCGCTTACAACTTTTACGCCCTCACTTATCTAACAAGAGGAATGGGAAGTATTGAAGATGCGATCCGAATCGGAATGTTGAATTTGAGTAGAATGAGCATGCAAACTCGGGCAAATATTAAGGGCTTGAAGGAAGTCCGTCAACGGATTCGATGTATTAACGCCATAAAATTGAGCATTGGACCTTATGCCCTTGAAAAAGATATTGCACTTGAGGGATCGTTCTTTTACATAAATAACTATGCTACTGCAGCCTTATGGCCTCGGGACTAGATGAGGTCTGAGGATCAGCAATAATCACAGTCACAACTTTTAACCAATTTTTTCCAACTTTTGAAAAAAAAGTGTTTAATGTTACTACTTTATTTCCCCTGCTTAATAAATGTATGTAAGCTATGTCAATAAAAGGTTTGAAAAATATTCGGAAAAAATTCCGAAAGTATAAAGTACTTCGCGTGGAAATTAGGTCAAGTTAAGTTGGATCTTGCAAAATTCTCTTTTTAAAGAATATCATGTACTTTTTTTTTAGATTTCATCGATCAAAATATGCTGCTACACGGGACGTTCAACACGACAATCAACTTAACTCGTGATTAAATAGAGTGCATTATCAATTTATTAGAATAACTTACAATTAGACTAGGAAAAAGTATTGTAAAGTCGACTTTTGTTATGACACACCATTTATT
>JAQFZH010004504.1:0-11870 GCA_034695485.1 Entomobrya nivalis
TGTTTTCTTAGTCGTCATTAATGTATTTGCCGTTGTATGATTGAAAGTTGCATGCATAAGTAAAACTATGAAACTTGTGTTGGCAATTTGTGAAATGAAGAATGTTATCATGGTGTTGCTATAATCTAACTGCTAGTTAACTAGATTTATTTATTGAAACTATTCTACATGAAAGAGTATGCCAATCTCTACAATACATTAGTATATACAAAAGCATAAATTTATTTTCTCCCAAGCCAAAAATTATTTGAAACCATTTAAACCCTTACAATTTTGTTCAACAACAACAATATGTGGCATGAAATATTTTACATAAAATCTAAAACTTAACCCAATTTATCTTGTTTGAAGCACTAAATTAGAACAGACGTGTCACAATTTATACTATCCCATAAAAAATTTCCCTAATGTTCAATAGAACTATAATAATTGGCTTAGGTTTGTTTAAATACTTAAGAAAAGAAACCAAATTTGAAGTCCTTTTTAAGAAACTTGGACATTACTTACCTGAAGACTTCTCCAACTACCATAATGACAGTATAATGTCAACTTTTATTGTATTAAATACCAAATTACTTATAAAACAACTGGTCATCTTAATTACAACTAAATGATTTTCAAATCAAACATAAAGTCATTGCACTTATTAAAGGATTAAACGATTTTTCAAATTTTATCATATTTCCTCAAGTTTAGGTCAATGGTTATTATGAAAGCGTCAACGTAGTCAGAATTCGTCGTCTCCACAAATTAAACCTGGTCCTAGCAACCCCAGGTCCATATCGAACTTGTTGAAGCAGTTTCCAATCATTTCGACTGCCGGAGCGAACTCCCAATTTAGAAACACGTAAGTGTACTGTTTTCAGCCTTGGAAATAATGACCAAATGTTGGACTTCATAACATTTGTGTACAGTCCCCGAATCTGTACATTTTGTCTGTGGCGGTTTCTCCAAAACTGCTTAAAGTCGTCTTGAATTGAACGAACCTGAATACGGAGATGCTGAAGAGATTCTGCTGTACCCAAAAGGAAGCCAAAGTTTGTGGGATTTGTCACAGTCAAATTCAGCTTCTTCAATTTGGGAAGACGGAGAATGTTAAGAGTAGAATCCGTTTGCAACTGGGCAACTTCCTTCTCCCCATTAATAAAAGGTAAGTTTATTTCTAATTCTTCTAGCGTTTCACCGAAGCATGCTGCAAGAATATCAAATAGTTCAAACCAAGTCACAGGTTCGCAGTCAATATTTGGATGCTCACAAAAATGTAACCTTAACCGCTTCAGAGGCCACATGACAGTTTTGGATGCTCCCAAAACTCTCATTTCTTTCCAAGTCCACCATGACAACTCTAATTGCTCTAAGTTTGCAAAAGGATATGGATAGCTCAACTGAAATACATCCTCATTGTAACCAGGTTGTTCAGCAGTTAGCCTTGATATGTGAGGGTTTGCCGCAACTATTGCGTTGCAAACCGGGGTAAAAATTGAGTAGAAGATGAGGCTTTTCAAGTTTTCCAATTTTGGTGGTACTGGAAAAGTTCGTGGTTCACACGTATGTACTGTTTGATTGATTAGCTCCAAATGCTTCAAGTTTGGCATAAGCGTTAACAGATTGATCAAAATTGAATAAGCTTGCTCATTATCGTCCAAGCATAATGCCTCATGAAAAATGCAATTCCATACTTGCTCCCCAAATCTTTGGAGAAGCAGGGCTATTTGGGGATAGTAAATATTTTTGTCTTGAGGCGTCATCCTGTATGGCGTCAGTGTTATCAAAATAGTTCTGCCAAAAAATGGATTTTTGGTTGAGTCCCCAAACTTTATCAGAAACCTGTTGACCTGATCTAAGCTTGAAATTTGATAATATCTTCTGAAAATGTGGTGAATTGCATTGTTTTGCTTTGGTCCCAATCCAAAAGTCCATTCAGACTCCATTTGACCAGCCAAATCCCCCACTGCTTTGCTCCATGCATGACAAACTAATCGGGAGTTTAGAATGACATTTCTTGCTTCTATTCTGTTGCCATAACAATGGATGTTATCTCGACGGTCGAAATGGAATTCTCCGACAAGTTGTTGGTGAGCAACTAGTTGTAAAACATCTTTGAAGAGAAATTGGACCTGTTGTGT
The DNA here is from genome assembly GCA_034695485.1 of Entomobrya nivalis. Classification (NCBI taxonomy): domain Eukaryota; kingdom Metazoa; phylum Arthropoda; class Collembola; order Entomobryomorpha; family Entomobryidae; genus Entomobrya; species Entomobrya nivalis. The sequence continues at coordinate 2,127 of JAQFZH010004504.1, forward strand.
AGATAACAATGTTCTGAAAAATGTTGCTGAGTTGCTCAAGTTTATAGTATCCTTGTTGTCTTTTAATTTTTCAGCGATGCGAACCCAAGTCTTTTAAAAGTAAAAAAAACACATCACAATTATATCAACGAATTGAGATAAACGCAAAGATTTAAATAAATTATCTTTCTGATTATTTAATATTTCCAACAATTAGGCACGATCTTCCTTTAAAAGTTGTTGATTAATTTAAATGTTTTATATTGCGACGTTTTTGATAAATTTTTAAATCTTTATCACGCCACTAATGAAAAAAATACACACCTCTTGTGGAAAAATACTTAGCAACTGCGTATTATCCTTGGCGGCATCATAAACTGTTGGTTTCTCTGGTTCCAAGTGCTTATTAAGCCTCTTCCTATTAAACACACATAAGTAAGGAGCGGATTTATAGGCACCAAATCACCCTCAAATAGGCAGGCAAAAAAGGCACGAAAAATGCCAAAATAGGCACGAAATAGGCACTAAAATTAGGGCTAAAATTGACAAAATAAGCTGCTAACAAGGCCATAAAATCAAATTTTGTCGCACAAATCTTCCATCTGGTTCATAATGCATCAGTTTTACTAAAATTTTGCAAAAATCCGAAGAAATCAATGTTTTTTAACCTTCAAAATTTTGTTTTCCATATTTTTTGTTAGAAAAAACGACTTTCGTATACAAAATTTGGCAAAATTATGAAAAAATTAGCTAAATTCGACAAAAATGTCAAAATAGGCACTAAAATAGGCAAAATCGAGCAAAATCAGTCAAATAGGCACGAGTACCCAAAATAGGCAAAATAGGCAAACAAAAACCTGCCCAAAACTGTCCGAAAATAAGTTTAATGTGTTCTTATATCAGTACCTCATCGTTTTATGACATAAAAAACAATAGGCAAAATAGGCACGATCCGCTCCTTAATAATAATTAAACGCAGAAGAACGCATCATTACTACATCCAAATCCAACCTCTATGACATTTAACAGTACCTTGTTATCTATTATTTAACGGATTTTAATGTAAATTACATAAATAAATGGTCAAAATTTTGAACAATGCCTAACACACTGAAAGTGTTAATTGAAGAAGAAAAAAACCTTTAAATTGGCAGAATAGCCTCGATTGGGAATTGTCAATTTATTGCCTTAATTTAAGATTATTGTTCGTCAACTAAATGTCTTGAGTATTAATTAAAATTGAAATCCTGTCGTAAATTGAATGTTGTAATGTTAATTAATTACTTGTCACTCATTAAAATTAGTAGTGTTGTAGTTGGTTGGGTTTCTTACTGTAGTACCAGAGCAGCAGTACCCTAAACCACACAAGCAAATCGCACTTGTGAATCTATAAATTTTGATTCTTGATTAGATGTTCAAAATATAAAATATTATATGAAATACATTAAAAATAATCATTGCAATAAAAAGAATTTTGCTGAATTGTGAATCTTCCGATTGTGAATATAAAGCCTTCATTTTATTTTGCATTTTTTCAAGTTTATATGCTATCGCATCGACATAAAAATTGAAAATTAATAGTTAAGAATGGGACAAATTGCCAAAAGCGCATTTATGAAAAAATGACACTACCTCATCATCATCGTGTACGGTTTATTTAATACCATGTGGGCATTATAACCGATAATAGTAACAAATACTTAATAAATATACTTCTATAATTTAGAATTCTACTTACAACATTGTACAAATTCGTAGGAGTTTACTATACTTAAGCACTATACGATTTATTTACAAGTCATTTTAGCGTCAAAAACCATCCTCTGCAAAATTCACACATAATTTATCAAGCCATACAACAAGGGAATGGGAGGGGAAGGATGAAGAGGTCCTGTGATCCTAACTACATTACTACTCACGACCAGACGATCAACCACAAAACTGGAAACGTAAAAAATCCATGTTGACTTGAAAACTAACTATTCAATGAAAACGACTATCGGAAAAACCTCTGTTCGTAATTAGCACTCATGAATTCATAGTTCTTTTCGTACTTTATCACACAAAATGTAACTCTACAAAGCCAAAACGATAGGACAAAGTAAATACTATATTTTTTAGTTACTTTCATGTAATTTTTGTTTTGCACCGTGTGAAATAGAGAAAGTATTACTTAGGTAGATGGTCACCTTGAATATTTACGGGAAAAACTTTTATTTTGAACTTATTTCTCGATTATTAGTAGTAATAACAGTACGTACGTAGTTACATTTGGATAACATATGATGATTATTCACTTAATTACATTCTTTTCATATACATACAATAACTTGTGTATGGTATTATGTTTTAAAATGCAATTAAACTGATTATATTAAGAATCTACAGTTCACATATATATTATTATTATAGTCCCTACTCTACATTTATGACTTTTACGTGGTAGGTGAAGGAGCTGGCTGATACTTTGGTTTTCCATGGGTGAAGGGAATATATTTATATTTTATCATATGCTTTATCTGACGCTTCATTGTAATGCAGAACAATGTAATAAAATACATGACGAGAATTGGCCAGAACACAGGGATGTTAAAACAGTCGAACATAGTGCAGAACAAGCCGATCAGGGTTGACTTTACGATTCCAAGCCAAAATTTGAATTCTGGAAGGCGACGAATGAAAGGACGAAATTCCTGAGTAGATCTGGTCGGAAGGTCCAGGCCATCATCTAAATAATTCCGAGCAAAATTAATCACATGTGTCATGTACCAATTTATTAGTTTAAGACTAAATGGCTTTGATTTCTCTACCTTCATAGTCTAACGCTGGGTCGATTTTCGGTGTCAGAAAAGCGATAAATAGATTAAGGTGGTATATGCCCAATGCATACGTAATTATATACCATCCCTGAAAAAGTTTAAAAAAAACTGAATTAATATACTTTCAAATAAATGAGTATCAATACAATCAAGAAACTAATCCAATATTCAAATTTCTGTGAATACTTGACAATCTATAAAATTCACACTTACTTGAGCCAGTAAAATTCTTAAAACAAATAACAGAACCATAACTAGGGCAAACATCCATCGACCTTTCGTGTGTGGCGTTGATCTGTCAAGCAGTAGCTGGTACTTGATACCGATCCCTTTGAAAAACCTTGTGACTACATTTGACGAGGATGTATCGTCTGTAATGCATTAAAATATTGATTAGAAAAATTAAAACACCTTATTTTAAACGAAGCGAAGGCCATAAGAAGAAAATTAAAACTCAGCAAAAGTTCCATAAACTACTGACCTGTGGTGAGACCTTCATCCATCATTTTGGCTGCTCGAAGGGCTGATTATATGATCTTTCACAAAATAGTCCACCGTTGATGGATGCAATACGCCAGGTGTTGTCCAACAACGGAACCGAAGACTCGGGCGGAAGCAGTAGAAAAATGAGCTATGATTGATTTTAGTTTTCAGTATTTTCCAGTTTTTAAGAAGACATCTGAAACCAAAATGATATATGTATTTAGTAATGAGACCACGCCTGTGCTAACTTTCACTTAAATTAGTTTAGCTAGAAAATTACAAAAAAATCTCCATTTTTCTTACCTTCAACTCTCCCCTTCTCACTAACACATCCCACTGATATCCACGTAGATAAGTAATCACTCTCACAGACTCACTACTTATCATAAAATCTTATCCTTTACTATGTATCAACTTTCTGCACAATAACTACTTTACTTAAAGCTCTCAGCTGTTCTGTGTTGATGTTCTTGTTGTAGCACTCCAAAAAAACCTTGTTCAAGTTCCCATTCCAAGATAAAAAATCTGAGAGCTCAATCAAGAAAACATGCTTTTAAAACTGTAATTTAGCTTGTGAGAAATACTGTTAAAAAGAACTATCTTTAATTTAATTCATAACAATAGGGTTAACCATCATCGGCATTTTTAATTAAATGCATATTAGAGTGAGTGCACAGCTGAAAAAAAGTAGAGAAAGATGAGCTGTGTGATGACGTGCCCAATCCTTCACAAAATGACAGGTTGAGCTTAGCGCCCAAAGCAAATTCACAAAGTGGTAGTCTATGAGCAAGGCGATTAGTCATGTATTCATGCAATATGCTTTGCTTTACGTTACGTTGCTCTACGTGTGCGTATAAACGAGCACCAAAATCCTACAAGCTGTTTGGTTTGTGTGGGGTTGTGGAAGAAAGAAGCAGCGACAAAAATACGAAGTTTCAGTGTCGTGAAACGTGAAACAATGCTGACGTGACAAAGAGAAACGCTGCGTCTTGTGTCGTTTGTTTTCCAGATTTGAGCGTGTGAGCACTGATTAGTTGTTGTTGCTGCATGAGTGATGCAATCAATACAAGTTAAGTGAGAATTTTAATGATGGGATGATAATGATTTAAATTTAAGGACACGCCAAACTAAATCATTATCGCATAAAACTGATAATGGTTTGGCATTTTTTGGATATTTTTATGATTTATGAAGACTGCACTGAAAAAAGTGCAGTTGTTGATTGCATTGTTGCTTGTTCAGTTGATGTTCATATTTATTAATGATTCATGAAGGTTTCTTCATGGTCTTGTTCACCCTCATTACATAAAGATGAAGAAAGGACTAAAATGTTTGAAGGATTTATTGTATTGATTTTTCAGTAGATTGGTATTGAGTATTGATACATGGAACAAATGACTCATCATTTATGTTATCGTGGATCATTATTCTTCATATCATCATCTGTGTAATCACTCGTTATGAATTTTCCCATAAGTACAAGTTACGATCAGAGAATTAAGTTTAATTGTAAATTTTTTGTTTGTTGTCTTTCATGTTGGAATTGTTGGAAATAGGATCCAGATTCTCTGAAATAGGAAGTTGTTGTGTTGCGTTGTGTGAACAAAAGTTGAACACTACGTAAGTAATTTGAGCATGAATGAAAGGACATGAACAAAAGGAAGCCACATCAAAGGTAATTGAAATAGAGTCAGACAGACGTACCCATATATCAATACTATCAAAATCAATACACTACTATTTTTTTGGTGACAGAGAGTGACAGACATCAATGCATTGGGAAGATTAGGTTACACTTTGTATGTGTGTTTGGCTATAAGTTATATGAATCATCAAGAAGAAGAAGAAGAAGAAGAAGAAAACACACGTGTTTATGTGTGTGTTGTGTACTTTGACCTCTCCATTCTTTATAATCCTATCTACAAAATATTATACCATGTAAAAATAATATAGGTATCTACTAACTTTCGACAATCTCAGACAGAACGGTTATAATTATAACCCCTGACTGCGTCCTGTGTACACATTTCATTTGTCAATTACGCATTTCATTTTTATTCTTCACAAATTGTGAATCACAATATTCACAATACAATGGAAATTATGGGGTTTTAGTTGGAATTTCCAAAGGCTTTCTTTCATCGGCAATCAGAAATGAAAATTAAACTGCTTTCAGACAGTAGATAATTTTACCACGAATCGAAAAAAAATGATTGTCGTGTACAATTGTTCATGAAAAACTATTTCAGATATATTTACAATGTAGGATATTTAGATGATAATTCGTCATCTAATCTCTTTTCCTTATCCACCACTTTAAAACATTTTTTCTACTTTTTAATATTCTATATGAATGATCTAATTTAAATTGAATATTAAAAATAACCATATCAAGGCGTACATTTCAAGAGAAAAGTACATGACGTGCATTTATGTCCAGCCGAGTCATGTAGCTTACTTTTGGTGAAAGTTGCAAGCATTTCATGTAATTCTCAAATGACGTTGTTTCGAAGACAGCTTTTGTAGAATTACAAAAGGTACAGAGTTGTACAGAGTACAGTACGATCGGAAATTAGTTGCAAGTTGCACCACCATACCACAACAATATGTCAGCTTAATCATACAATGACAATGTAGCAAAGAAAACAAGAAAAGTGAAAACTTTATGGTACAATTTCCTGCAAATTGGGCTCACCAGTAAACCACTCAACTCAACTCACCACGCCGCAGTTTTCCCTATCCAGTATAGTTTCTTTCCAGACTATCCAGCAGCAGGATCCAGACTCAGACTCCAGACGCTAAATTCGGTCATAAACAAATGTGACATCACATCATGTGTAAAGTAAAAGTAGTCTTACCATTCATCTACATCTGGATGGATGGAGAAGCATCATTGCAAAATCTCCAACTAAAATGTTCTCTGCCTGACTGAGCTTTTCTGCCCTGCCCCTGCCCCAGTGCCACATCATCAAAAGTATTCTAGTTACCCTTTTATCCAAAATTCAAAACACTACTCTTTTTTTGCATTCAGTCAGTCAGGCAGCCAACACAGCAATGTATATTTATCTCACTCATCATGGAACCCTTTTTTCCACTGTTTTTTTTTGTTGTTTTGCTTGTTTACCTATCATAAATCATTACCATTCAAAAACGGCTATAAAAATCTCTGCCATTTTTTTACAGTTTTTCCCCGCATCACCAGCATATAAGCTCAAAAAAAACTATCGACATCGATATATTTTTTTTGTCATACATTTTCCCTTTCCATTTACATGATGAACCGTCGTCGCCAGTCTCACAGTATATTATACATAAATAGCCTTTTTAGAACCTGAAACATCACATTTTCATGAAAGATTACAAAACACAATTGTATTTTTATGCACATTTTATTTCTCTCACTCGTATTTTCCATTCTCTTTCATTCTCATGAGTCGTGATTCATTTCAGTTCAGGCCACACATCTCGTTTGCCGGTCTGTTGCATGATAGCATTAGCACATTTTCTTCGCCTTTTTTGACATGACGTATCCGTCTGTCTGTATTTTCAAGTATCCACCTACCACCATTACTGCCGTACTTTTATCACGCATACCAAACAAACTAGCTTTTTTACTCTAGACATATTTCAGTCAGTCAGAGAGTCATAAAAAAAATCGCAGTAGAGCAGCAGGCAATAATATAAGCTAAAGCAAAGAACTTAAGAAAAGGCCAGAGACCATGCGATGCATACAAAAACATAACATTCATTTTCATCATCCAATCCATACAACACAGCATAAACTAAACATAATACAAAAAGAATTAAGCAGAAAATATATGTAAGTATATGGATCAAGGTGTATATGAATAAGAGTTTGACTTGGAAAAAGACTCTCTTTTAGCATTCAGCAGCATCTGCTGAATGAATTTTGTGACAGTGAAATGACGGACAAAAAACGAGGAGGACGACGGCGGCGGTGCGGTGGTGGTGGTGGTTCCAAGTTCTAGTAAAACTAAAATATATATCTCTTCATTCTCTTCTCTCTTTTTTTGGCGTTGTTGGCAGCAGTAGAAGCAGTGCGGTGGTGGTGGTGGCGGTGGAGTTGGCATTGGTTTAAAGATTTTTTTTGTTGGTGTAAGTAAGAATATTTTAAACATGCTTTTATATCTACTATACATATAAATATAATCTTTCCAATTCCAATTCTCAATGTGTGTAGAAGAGGTAAAGTAAAATTCCATATAACTAACGTGTATACACACACTCACTACACACACAAATTCATTCTATTCATTCAAAAAAGATATACAACACAACTCTCCTTTTTTTGATCTCCTCGCACATCTCTCAATGCAGAAAATGTGTGTAGCAATGTTCAATGTTATATATATGTACGTGTGCACACGCACATCAAAACCTTTTTTTTCCCCTATTTTATACTTTGAAAGGGTATTATAAAATAGGAGAATGTGTGTATTATTTTGAGTTGAGTTGAGGGATAGTAAAAATGTAAAAGGGAAGCTCTTCTCTCTGCACATTTTTTTCCTAACAATACATTGTATTCTCCTTTACGATTCTGCATCTCCCCCGGTTTTATGAACGTACTTAATACTTATATATATAAACATATATTTAACATGAATGTACATAAGTTCACTGTGTACCCTGTTTCTCATGTTATGTTTTTCTCATTCCTTCCTTTGACTAAAACTTTTACTACAACAGCTTAAGCCACTCTACTCTAGCTCCACTACTACAGAAAAAAAAACTACAATTTACTATTTTACTACACACAAAAACACTTTTAATCTGTATTTCTTCGTATTCTTCTTTCACCCCGGTGTGTGTTGTGTATCCAATATCCTCCTTCTGTTCACCTCACACACAAAATTGTATGAAAACTGAAACCATACACGTACTACTGCAGAGCTACTGCCATTAACATCAAACTCTCAACTTCAACATCATCATCATCATCCCACAATAAGGCAAGGCAAGATCGGCATCACACATCTCGGCATCACTGTTTACTGTTGTATTCATTCTGTTTATAGTAGCATGGCACACGGCAAAACTTTTACAGTACTTCTGCCTTTGCTTACTTCAACTTGAGATTTTATTTTATTTTATCTGTATGAAATACAAAAAAATAATACAATGAAGGATATGCATGAAATGAATGTGGCAGAGTAGGTAGGTATATATGACTATGATATGAAATGATATGAAAAATATAATCTTTTTCTCTCTTGTGTAAAAGTATGAAGAGATGACGACGATGATGATCATCATATCATCATGTCCCACTCTGTATATTATATACCATCATACTCATACCGACACGACGAATGACTACTACGAAAAGAAGTAAAATCTAAAATAGTGCAGTAGCAGTAAAGTATATTATGACGAGAAGAGTTTTTTTTTCTCTAAGCAATGCCAATGGCGAGTGAGTACCTATTTCCCTGCTTAAAACACCACTACCACCACACATCCATATCATAATCATCATCATCATCTCTCTTCTCAAATTTTACACACACAAAAATATATAGATACATACATACATTTGATCCATACAGAAAGAATACAGAGAGACATCATAATCATCGTCATCATCATCATCATCTTCCTTCATCGGTACTTACCCTCTCTTCTTCTTAAAACTTCTTTTTGCTTTGACGAATGAAGTATGTTAAAATGTTAATATTATAAAATATAATAAAAAATTGTATAGGAAAAAAAGAGAATAACTTGTGTGTGTGTAAAGAAGTCAGGAGCACACATAAAGTGTGAGTGTATAAGCGCTACAGAGATCGTTTCATTCTAATCAACTTAGACGAAGAAGAGTAAAAAAACTGTTTCAAGTTTTGCAGATTTTTTTTTGATTGAAATATCTATAAACGAATTTTGAGAACAATAATATATTATAGTAATTTATAAATTGAAAAGGAACTGAATTTAATATACACGGATAATGATCATAAATAAAAGTATAGAGATATTTATGCAGAGGCAGAGACGATACAAGTGTGTATCTCACCAAGATATTCAAGAAGAATTATAAATAAATAATATAGAAAAAACTAAATATTAATTAATCTTCTCAATAAATCAATAATCTGGAGAGTTGATATAAAATAAAGCAGCTAGAGGAAGGAAGATACAAATTTAAAAATGTTTAAAAGTAAATTAACTTTTTGTGCTGCTGCTGCCTGACTGAAAAAAAAATAATAATTGAAAATTATAATATTTAGTAAATCAGTTTACTTTAATTAAGAGAAAGACAGGTAACAGTTTTTTTTAAACAAGTAATATTCTTTACAAAAATTCAGCAAAAAAATACAAGCTGCTTCCATATAAAATTTATAAAAATTTAATCATCTCATCATCGATTGCAAATCAAAAAAAGCATCTCTAAACGTTACGTTACGTTACTTGTTAGACTGACACGACACGCCGCCGACGAAAACAAATCAAT
>JAQFZH010004505.1:0-11868 GCA_034695485.1 Entomobrya nivalis
ACTCTAGGAGCTCCCATGAATCTACAATTTGTAGACATTTGCTCCTGATTTGGAGGCTGTGAACAAAGGGCACTAAACACGTCTTCACTGTTAGGTTCAGGTTCATCTAAGCCAGTAAAGTTGACTTCATTTTGAATGAGCAATGGATAACTGGGACCTTGTGGAGCCATTGAAACGATTGTTAGCAATTCACTCAAGATATTTTTAAAGGTTATACTGTAATCACTATATATTAGTTAATACTTTAGAACTATTAATAATATATACACGAAATTTAATTTGATTAGATTAGCACTAGTTGAGTAGTTCAACCAAGCTTAAAACACCTGCCTAATGAATTATAGTCATACACGAAATACTAACTTCATTACTTCATATATTTATCTTTAAAATCTCACTGAAAAAGAAACTTATGATAAGGGTCAGTGCAATTGAAATGTAGCGGTGCTTGGTTTTAATTTAAAAAACTAAATTATGACTTTAAGTTAATGCAATGGCAATAAACAAATCCTTGACATTTGACTTGACACGTACTTTGAAGGTCTTTGACATAGACAGCTTACGATTAGTTGAATTTACGATATGGGTAATCTACTCATACTGTATACATTTTATATTATTCAATTGAGGTGAATAGTGCATTGCATTGCATGTGTACTGTGTACTAGTAAACCCCCTTTTTAATATTTTAACGCAAAACGTTTTTTGCAGTGGATGAAACTTGCCTCAATTCTCTCACCCAATAAACAAAGCGCAGCAGACGATATTATTATGCTAATGTGCGAAAGGGTGCGGCGGGTGAGATTGTATTGTACACGCATTGTGATTGTAAATCTGTATTAGATAGATGGAGTAAAAAGGGGTAACTTGAATCACAAAGAATTTTGTCAATTTATGATAAACGATATAATGTTTTAAAATAATCCCTATAATATGATACCTTTGATGTTTAAAGCCTTCAACTTGACAAATGTTTTAATAACAAATTACATTGTTTTAAAGATTTTTTTACATTAGTAAAATTTAGCAAACAAAACAAATCTGCGTGAGAGGAGCGAATGGGGTAACTTGAAACACAACATATACAATCCATCATCTTTGTCGATCGATTGTCAGGCCAGATCAGATCTACTCATCGTTAGTTGTATCATAGAATGTATGATACACGAGATATATATTTTTTTTAATCACACAGTACTATAAATCATTACAATGTTGATGAAATCGTCAATAAAATTACAATCATTAACTTAATTCACAGAATGATACGACTACAAAAAATACCCTGCAGTTTTCTTTTGTACGAAAAACATATTCCATGACTATTTGCTAACTTGTATCAAAAAAGGGCAGATAACTGCGAAAACAAGTCCCCATCCAAGTGTAATCAAAATTCCTGGCCATACCATCGGATGTAGAATGGACACACCTCTGTTCAGTATCCAATTAAAAGGCTTCATCATAGATGCACTTGGAAACAAATAAAAGATGAGATCCCGATAAGGATGTGGAGTCACCTCGAAAGGTCGTAATGCTCCTACATTCACCATAAGAGCAGGAATGATAAGAACCATAGTGATTACAATAACAGCCCCATCTTTCGACCAAATCCCAATTAGTAAACCTGTTAAAAAAAATTAAACTTCATTTCTAACATTTTATTTTCAAAGTACAAAATTCCAGCAGATAATATAAACAAAAAAGACTTACCGAAAGCACCACAACAAAACATAGTCACCAAACAAAGACAAATGAATGAAAAAATTGATCCTTGGACATGAAATCCCAATCCGTATTCAATTGAAATTAAACAAATGATTGCTTGTATGATAGTTAATGAGGTCATGGCAATAAATAGGCCGGTCATCAACTCCATAAATTTTAAACCTGCCACTTGCGATCGTTCCAGTGTTCCAAGATTCATGTCTGGTGATTTTCAACAAAACAATTTAAACTGAACCGATAGTTTAATTTATAACTTTGTCTCATTATCAAAAAATAACAGTTACCATTAATCAAGATAAGTGGCGTAACTGCAAAAGCTATTTCGAACAAAATCCTGAAACAAATAAGATAAGTTAAAAATTGTTTTGCAAAACCAGCACTGAGAATTACTTAAATAATTTTGATGTTTCAAGTTACCCCGCGATCAAAGGTGATATCGTGTAGTCTCTTGTTGATCCTTCCATGTCACCAAACACTGGTGGATCTCGATACTGAAGAGGATATATATAAGTCACATGAAAGAAAACGACAACTTGATACTGGTAATATTTATATACGATTAGTTTTGAGAATCGCTTACAAGAAACGGTATTTCAATTCGTCTAAAATCAGAAAAATTGCAAGCCGTGGAATGTTCTTTGACGAAATTTAAGAAAGCCTTGTATAATTCTTTCATCACGACATACGTTGTCACATAATCTGTTAAGATAATAATTTTGTTTTGATAAACAACTAGTTAAAGCATTTTCGGTATTGAATCAAATTCACTTGCCAGACTGGTCAAGATGCAACTTGACTATTGTCCCATCAATAGATCCAGTTTCCGGAAACAACCCTGCAATGGCTCGTTCTACAATATGGGTAGAATAATTATCTGGGATTTCAATATATCCGCGAATATTTCCTTGTGCAACTGCTCTGTAAGCTTCATCCGTACTACGAAATTCCACTGGGCTTAAATAAATTACTGAATTGAAATGTTTAATTAAATCACAGCTCAGCATTGACAAGTGACATGTTTTGTTGGATAAATTTTGGGAACAATTTCTATTCGTTTGCCAGTCCAAAACCTCATGATTTACGATTCCCAAAGGAATGTCCTTTGGCTCCACACCGATAACAATGCCAGTTGTGAATAGTTGAAAAGGGGGAAGGAACAAAACTAGAAATATGAATCTGAAATAAAAATATTATTTTTTAGAGAAATTAGGGAAAAATTAATTACCTAATTGCTTTGTAATTTAAATATTACATCGCAGTACGTACATGGGATGACGTAAAAAGTTTTTGTAAACAACTTGTGAATATGCGAGTGACCTTTGCAACGATTCTGACAAAGTTTCGCTAATTCTTTTATCGTTTCCCAATTTCTCATCATTCCAGTTTTTTCTGCAAACGCTTTTGTTTTCACTTTCACAAATCAGAGGCGTGAACTGGAATTGCGTTTTTTGATGAAACTGGTCAATCTGACTAATTTTAAATACTACTTGTTCCATTTGCGTTGCTCCATGAGTTTGTATTAAAGTTGAAGGATTGTCTTCAGCAATCAGCGTACCATTTCTCATAATACCCACTTTATGGAAATGTTTTACTTCTTCGGTATAATGAGTGGTGATTATAATTGTTGTTTTGTGGGCGGAACTTAGATTATGTAGGTACGTCCAAATACTGGGAATTCAAATATTTTTTTTAAAAATATTTACGCATCAACGTCTATATATTTTTAGGTAGTTACTTACTTTTCCCGTAATAAAGGATCTAGACCAACTGTCTAAAATTGTAAAATGAAAATTGATCAGTAAGTTATTTTCGCTGTGTTTAATTGATAACGTAAATATCAGACATGTAGACCTACTGGTTCATCCAAGATAAGCAGCTTGGGACTGTGAAGTAGCGTGAGAGCTAAGGAGACTCGTCTTTGCTGACCACCACTATCATCATCCAATTCAAAAAATATATATTCCTGGTTTAAAAAATTCTTAAACTTGAACAAAGTCAAATTATTTACCTAAGAGTTGTAATACGACGAGATCCATATCCAGGAAGGTCTAATAAATTCTCAAGTACTGTCATTTGTTCTCGGAAATTTCGTCTGCTCATGTGATGCAGCTTGGAAAAATATTTCATCATTTCGGTGACAGTCAATTGGTCGTATAAAGCCACTTCCTACGATGAACACCATGGAATTTTGTTACTTGGGGTAAACTAAGATAGCGAGAATATTGTGTTTGTGACAGGTTGATTGAATTTACCTGTGGCATGTAACCAACGTTTCGAGCTGGAACCCCATTTTTGACGTTATCTTTAACATTACATGACAGATTTAGTTTTGGCTCTAATTTTACAAGCTATTTTTGCATTTGCATAATCTCCCTTAACCCATTCTAACATCTGACACCTATCCCAACTAAATGCAATTATTGTATGAAAATTAGTACCAAAACTACAACTGGCAATTACCATTAAGCAAATTAATACTTCCAGAATCAATATCCTTCAATCCAACTATACATGAAAGGATTGTTGTTTTTCCACATCCACTGCTTCCAATCAGTCCATATCTAAAATCAAGCCGTGAAACAGGGAATTATTTCACGATCAAACTCATTTCTTCGTTCTCGTTTCTTCATTAGTTTCCCATGTATTTTTCCCATTTAAAATTTTTAAAATCGCCAAGCGACAAGCGTAAATGGCAAATAACATGGGGAAACTTTATGAGGAAATGAGAACGAAGAAATGAGTTTGATGGTTAAATACTCCCCAGGTCTTAGTTAATTCAAAATATATATCCCAATGTCATTTTAAGAGGCTTACATAGTTCCTTGTTCCACATGCATAGAAAAATCCCGGAGAACGGGAACGTTGTCACTGTACACTTTATATACATGTTCCGCCAAAATGGCATAATTTTTACAAAATTTTACAGACTTGGAAACCGAGAAAGTTTCCATTATATTGGGAAAGTATTAATTATTATTTCTTCTGGAAGTGCAAATTTTTTGAACTAGATACTCCTTCGAGGCAACTTAAAATTACAACTGAGCGTAATTTTTTAAAGCGTTTTGTGAATGGTAAGCTTACAAATATAATATAACATAGTATGTATAGTCATAATATTCATTATGCAACAACAGGTGTGTGGAGAGGAACATTACAAAAACTTTTTTGAAGAAATAAAAAAGACATCATTGAAGGTCGATTCGGCATTAAATACTACTGCTGTTCTATTTAATCTAATCATGTACGTCGTAAAGTGTTTGGTCCGGTTGCTGTCTTAGGAAGACCGGTTTTGAGGATAATTAAATATAAACGCATGGCTTCGCTTTCCCGAGCACTATCAAAGAAAATACACATGAAACAAGTTTCATTCTCAAAATTGCAACAAAACTTTTTTATACATTGTGTAAAAAATAGGCTTCCACATTCTAGCAAGCCACAACAATAAAATCCTAATCTTTTCTTCTTCAGTAAAACACCATTTGGGAGGCATTTTGGTTAATCTATTTAGGTAACTCTCACAAATTAAATCTAATCCGGTCACACATCATTTCGTAAGGATTAGGATGACATGCTGTCGATGATGATGATGATAAAATGTTTTATGGCCCATATAACATTTATCTGTAAAATAAAGTGGAATAATAAAAAACTTTTTTTGCTTGTACATCATACAAAAGTACTGCTTTTGACAAGACACGCAAACGAATTCAACTTTCACGCATGCAACATTATGACAGTGACGAGAAGATTACAGCTATGGAATATTCTTTAATTAAATTGTTGCGATTGGCAATATCTCTGAATTCCTCGTATTTCTATTCCTTCTAGCTTGTAAACTGGACCATGTTCCCTTAAAAATGTTGTGTCTGCAAATGCGCCAACCTTTTTTTTGCAAAAAGCTGAAGACATTTTTTTCAAGGTTAAACCAAATTAATGAAGAGAATCTTACAATGATTGATAACCATCCGCATACGCAGAGTTAGTTCAACGTGAGAAAAACCCGAGGATAAAAACTTTAAAACTTAAAAAAATAGCATAACGTTTTCATATTTTGTACACTTTTGGGAAACATAGTTATTTCTCACCAGATAAACAATAAAAAAAGGGATTTCAAGCGGGTTTTTTGCTGTGGTACTTATAATTAAATAGGAAATCATTTGTTCCAAAGATTCCAGAATTATAAGATTACGATAAAAGAACAGGTTTTATATTCCGTGTAGCTCCTCTAAAAACTGTCAATTGTGCTAAGGTTGTATTGTATCATAAAACGTAGTTGGTTACACTCATCTGGTGTCTGGTATCTACAACAATTTTGATATACGCTATCATGAGTATGAGAGTGCACTCGTTTACTAGTAATTTTGCGACTGAGAAACAGTTTCATTTAAATCTTTCCATTGTAAATGAAAACTCTGGTTGTAAATGCAATTAGTACTTACTGTATTCATGATAGTATATTTTTCCATATCCAATTAAGTAAGAAAGTACACTTGCAAAATCTTAATTAATTAAAGAAAGCACCTCTTTTTGTATATTGCGGATTATATTTGTGACCACACCGAGTATTGAACATTGGCTAATGTATAGTGAGTAATTTCAGCATTGGTTTTTATACATGTGATATGATAAGAGAGAATGTAAAAGAGCAATTTCTCATTTCTCTGCCATTCTGACGAACTGAAAATAACTCAAAAAATAAACCAGATAATAGAATTGGAAATGCAATGACAACAAAATGCGTACATGCTTCCTCGGAAACTGTTTTTATCAACAATTCCACGATATTAATTAACAGTTTTTAACTGTAATTTTTATTTTAACTCAGTATTAAAAAATCTTGCGAATCAGTTTCCAAAAAATAAAAATTATCACGATATTAATACTCATCAGTAAACATAGTTATTGGCCATTTGGACACATAATTGAACACAAAAAGTTGATACATTGTTATAGTATCCCTTTCATTTTCAAAAGCTCCGTCTGAGCATTGACGGCTTTTAGTGCATTGACTCGCCCAAAACCAAAAAAATTATTAGGCCTGAATTGCCAAGATACGTTTTTGCAGTATTGACCAGGGAAAGTGTTTGTCAGATTAATAGTTTGCATGTCATCCGTGTTCTGTGTCAAAAGTTCATACACTTCGTCGTACGTCATGTCCGGATCCCTCGCTTTCAAAAGAGCCACAACACCCGCAACCATTGGAGAAGCCATTGATGTTCCAGACCAAGGCGAGTAGGTGGTAGGACGAGCGGTACAAGAATAAATATTCTCTCCCGGAGCCGAGAGGTCCGGCTTAATAGGACCAAAGGTGCTTGGCCCCACACCTGTAAAGTAATGATGGAAATCATCTATTCTTCTGGAGATTCCAACAGAAATTAGAAACGGATACTCTCCTGGAGAAGTTGCAGTATTACATCCTGACCCATCGTTGCCTCCAGCAAACACTGGAATTATTCCCAGTTCTCTCCAAACATATAGGTCGTCCCAGTAACCTGGCTCGTTTCGAACGGACTCCCAAGAGTTGTTTATCACGTGAGGTGCTTTCGAGCAGTTTCGACCAGAACCGTCTGGGAGGGTGGGACATTGAAACCACTAGATGCAATCCCTCAGGTCCTCGTAGTCCAAATTGTAACCAGCAGAACCTATAATACGTAATAATAATACATATATGTAATATCGGAATAATGGAAAATAAACCCACTGTAACAGCGATCAGAATGACGTAGCTGAAACAATGCGACGCTAGAGATGGTCATTGTTGTTGCAAATGAAAAGCGCTTTTGAATGATATTATGTCACATGACATGTGTTTAAAATTGCAAACATTGACCCCCATTTCAGACCCTCTGAGGTCACTTTGACCTGCAGTGACATTTGATTCGTGATTTACTCAACGAGAAATTTTGACTGCGCTATTCAAATGTGCACTATGAACAGGTTGAATAGTTTCGACTTTGCCCTTTGGCCTTGGGATTTGTTCTATGGAGCTGAAAAGTAATCAGCTTCTTGCCCTTGGTCATAGTAACTCACATACAGAATTTGAGCGAAATCGACCAACAGGGACGGACAAACATGATAAAGACAATGCTAACAGAACTTCGCTTTCAGCTATTCAGCTACGTAATAATTTTACTTTAACACTACTTATGTTGTGATTCTACAAACATGACATCCATTTTGCTCCCGGTGCTATTCCAGCACCAGACCATCCATACTCCCCCCTAAAGTTGTCGCGAAGAGATTCATGCATATGAGCTCCGGTGTCAAGAAAACCAATAACAACGCCATCCCCTCTACTCCCAATCACCTCCCATGCCTCCCGAGCCTGAGTTCGTTCAACTTGCCATGTATTTTTAGGTTGGCCCTTGGTTTCTATGGCTTCAATTTTATCTGCTTCGATCTCTTTCGGCGAAACCCATTGAACCACAGGCTCTGGTGCTATTTTTGAAACTTGAGAATCCTGTGAAATCAGTCGTACAAAGTTGGCAGTTGCTTCTCGAACAAACATGGAATTAGAGGTTTTGTACTGCTTAAAGTACTTAAATCCCTTGTTGCTCTCTGCACTCCTTGCATTTAACATTTGTAGCAAGCCAGATTGGGACAAGTCAGCATTCTTTTCCAGTTCGTTAATTATGTGCGTGTTGTGGGTTCCTCTGTCTGCATGACGCACAGCAGCTGCCCTGGCCAATGTGGACCTTATCCCACTCTTGAAAGAAATGACCACATTTACCTTTTCATTTTTCTTGAGTAATGCGGCCAATTTTGGATCGATTTTTGAGTCGTCTCCCGGGGCAACGTTGGGGAGAACCTCTTGTAAAATAAGTATGCCAAGTAGAACTCGGAACATTTTTTTGGTAATTATCAAATTCTCTGGTCGCGCATGTCACAAAAATTGGAATAGAATGGCTGTAAAAATGAAATTAACCTTGTTGGTTTGCAACAGCTTCCGGTTTGTTGGCAGTATTGCTTACGCCATTACGTGACAATCATAAAAAGTAAAGAACCATGTAGGCAAGTAAAGAAAGAACGAGCACAGATCAACAAATTGACGGGAAAGGAAACATGACGGGAAGTAAGCAATATAGGGAAATAATATCCCATTTAATGTTACTCGTCTCAAATTAATGACACTACGTTTGATTGTATATTGTGTATTACTATATTATGTAACGCAATTATAAAGGCAAAATGACAAAGAAAATTCCCATTCCCATAATTTTAAAACACTTATTATAAATACTTACAAGTTAGATCGCTCTATCAGTACACCGGAAATTGATTGAAAAATATATTTTCTTGCACAGTTTTTGATGCTGAATTAAATAGCAATAATTACTTCCCTGAATGCTCATGTTTGTTGAAGTCCCCATTTACGCTAATGCTTAAACACGCAAGCACAGTGACTGGGTCAAGGCCTCAAGCCTGCGTTCTTAAGCATTAGCGTAAATGGGGACTTCAACAAACATGCGCATTCGGGAAAATGATTATTGCTATCTTAGTCAGCATCAAAAACTGTGCAAGAAAATGTATTTTTCAATCAATTTCCGGTGTACTGGTAGAGCGACCTACCTTGTTAGTATTTTATTTAAACATGTTTTTATGTAGCTTCTTAACTTCTAAACGATCAAAATATTCTTAATTTTAACTCAGCACTAAAAAAGAGCCATCTTGTCAATCAGATTTTCCAACAAAATAAAATTATCTTGATATTTATAGACAACAGTAAACACAGTTATTGACCATTTGGACACATAATTGAACACAAAAAGTTGATACATTGTTATAGTATCCCTTTCATTTTCAAAAGCTCCGTCTGAGCATTGACGGCTTTTAGTGCATTGACTCGCCCAAAACCAAAAAAATTATTGGGCCTGAATTGCCAAGACACGTTTTTGCAGTATTGACCAGGGAAAGTGTTTGTCAGATTAATAGCTTGCATGTCATCGGTGTTCTGTGTCAAAAGTTCATACACTTCGTCGTACGTCATGTCCGGATCCCTCACTTTCAAAAGAGCCACAACACCCGCAACCACTGGAGAAGCCATTGATGTTCCCGTGTTAGAAGTGTATAAGGTATCATAACGAGAGCAAGACCTAACATTCTCTCCCGGAGCCGAGAGGTCCGGCTTTATAGGACCAAAGGTGCTTGGCCCCACACCTGTAAAGTAATGATGGAAATCATCTATTCTTCTGGAGATTCCAACAGAAATTAGAAACGGATACTCTCCGGGCGAAGTTGCAGTTTTGCATCCTCCCCCATCGTTGCCTGCAGCAAATACTGGAATTATTCCCAGTTCCCTCCAAACATATAGGTCGTCCCAGTAACCTGGCTCGTTTCGAATGGACTCCCAAGAGTTGTTTATTACGTGAGGTGCTTTCGAGCAGTCTCGACCAGAACCATCTGGGAGGGTGGGACATTGAAACCACAAGATGCAATCCCTAAGGTCCTCGTAGTCCAAATTGTAACCAGCACCACCTACATAAAATATCAAATGATAGCTAATGAGAGTAGTTTTGCTTCATCATTCCTTCAAAAATAAACGACATATAATACATTTCTACGAACATGCCATCCATTTTGCTCCCGGTGCCACCCCAGGGCCAGTAGTTCCAACAGCGATACCTTTATAATTAAAAAAAAATATATTTGCGTGTTTTTAATCTTTTCAGGCTGACAATAATGAAATTAACCTGCAACATGGGATCCGTGCGCTTCCCCTCGATCATATTCCCACGGCTCCGTCTTGTTTCCTACGGGATCGAACCATCCATACTCGCCCCTAAAGTTGTCGCGAAGAGCCTCATGAGACATATGAACTCCAGTGTCAAGAATGCCAACAACAACGCCATCCCCTCTACTCCCAATCACCTCCCATGCCTCAGGGGCCTGAATTCGATCAACGTGCCACTTGTCAAAAGGTCGAATTGGTTTGTCTGTAACTGGGCTTGCTTCACTTTTATCAACTCGGATCCTGTTCTTCATAACCCATTGAACCACAGGCTCTGGTGCTATTTTTGAAACTTGAGAATCCTGGGACACCAATTGTACGAATTTGGCAGTTGCTTCTCGAACAAACATGGAATTGGTGGTTTTGTACTGCTTAAAGTACTTAAATCCCTTGTCGCTCTTTTCACTTCTCGTATTTAACATTTGGAGCAAGCCAGATTGGGACAAGTCAGCATTCTTTTCCAGTTCGTTAATTATGTGCGTGTTGTGGGTTCCTCTGTCTGTATGACGCACAGCAGCTGCCCTGGCCAGTGTGGACCTTATCCCACTCTTGAAAGAAATCACCACATTCACCTTTTCATTTTTCTTGAGTAATGCGGCCAATTTTGGGTCGATTTTTGAGTCGTCTCCCGGGGCAACGTTGGGGAGAACCTCTTGTAAAATAAGTATGCCAAGCAGAACTCGGAACATTTTTTTTGGTAATTATCAAATTCTCTGGTCGCGCATGTCACAAAAATTGGAATAGAATGGCTGTAAAAATGAAATTAACCTTGTTGGTTTGCAACAGCTTCCGGTTTGTTGGCAGTATTGCTTACGTCATTACGTGACAACTATAAAAAGTAAAGAACCATGTAGGCAAGTAAAGAAAGAACGAGCCCAGATCAACAAATTGACGGGAAAGGAAACATGACGGGAAGTAAGCAATAAAGGGATATAATAGCCCATTTAATGGTACTCGTCTCAATTAAATGACACTACGTTTGAACGTTGTACATGATTTTATGTAACGCAATTATAAAGGCAAAATGACAAAGAAAATTCCCATTCCCATATTTTTAAAACACTTATTATAAATACTTAGTATTTTATTCAAACATGATTTTATGAAGCTTCTTAACTGCTAAACAATTAAAATAAATGCAAGTGGAATGCTAAGTGATAAATATTTTATTTCAGAAAAAAAAGAGTAAACTGTTCAATTTACTTTTAGCATTTAACGGCCACTCTCATTTATCCAATCGACATAAGAAGAGATTCTCGTGTACACTCCCGGAAAACCAGGTAGTCCGCAGCCTGCCATTGAATATTAAAAAAATTATCAATTAACTTAATAATAAAAATTATGGACTTGTATATTTTTATAGTAAAAAATCAATAGATTACCGACTCCCCAACTGGTAACGCCCAACAATATAA
>JAQFZH010004506.1:0-11866 GCA_034695485.1 Entomobrya nivalis
TGAGTCAGCGTACGTCCCTACAAAAATATCCGTTTTTTAGTACTTTAAAAAAATCCAACAGTGACTCATTCTTAAAGAGCATAAAAAGTTGTGTAAACAAATACGTTTAAAATAATATTTCACGCCAGTTTACTATTTTTAATGGAGCGTTAAACAGGATAGAGTGTTTAGCTGACTAAATGGTGCTTTCCATTGAAGGAAAAACACAATCGACAAACCTAGCTAGTTACCTACCCTTGTCTTTTATACATTGATTATTTGGATTTGTAAGCTACCACGAAACCGAAGCATATCTTATGATCAGCATAACATAACATATTTTGTTTTTACTGCAAAATCATTAAGTATGAAATTAATTTTAAATTGTTATTTAAACGGCAAAATTTGTATCCAACTAGGTAACATTTTAAATTATTGGTAAATTCGTTAAATTTTCTGCTTTAGAAAACAATGATTTCGAGAACTTTTAAACCTAAAATGCTATTTGTCTAGTTTATCAGTATCACTATGAATTTATTTCTGAACACTTTTTTGCTACAATATACCAACTGCTATATTTACTTCTATTTGCATTTAAAATTTACAAATATTGAAGGGCAAATATAATGAAAATTCATGACCCAACGTAACGAAAACGGTAAGCTAAAGCGGTATAATGTTAGTTTTAACAAAAATTGCATTGTAGTTGTTTTTCGTATATTCTAAAAGTTGTAAAGTCCAATACTACTAATTTCTGTCAAAAACCTTTACCTTGAGAAAATTTCTTCGGATCGTAATCTATTTTGCTAGATATTTTTGTAAAAAATATTTGTTGAAAAAAGTGCATAATGAAAGGTTAAAACCTCAAAACTTACAAAATAACATAATGATTGTGCGCATTACATCGTGCTATGAGAACAAATAATAGCTATGCACCGGTTGTATATGTGTTGTGTTTGATTTAAACTGTAAGACTGGTTGAAACTCACTGATTTGGTTAAATTCAAGTAAAAAATTATCCAGGACTTAATTGAAACTGGGTTTCGATTTTGGAAAAAATCTAAGTAGCAGTATAAAAACCATCTTAAATCTTAAGTAGATTAGAACTATACCATTGAAAAATTGTGTATCTATTAATGCATAACACTTCACACATACAACAAATGAAGGCTATAAAGCCCATTTGCATTACTAAATAAAACAAAAGGAATATGCTTCTTGCATTTTCATTGCCAGTTTGAAGTACTGTTGAATTTAAAAAACTCTTTATATTTCTCATTTTTCCCTTTAAATCGACTTGAAAATGTGCGGATTTTTACCAAATCAACTGAAACGAATTTATTCCACCGCTCCAGTATTTCACTGCACATTACCCTGCCAAGCCTTTGAAATATGAATGAGGGCACATAACGTTTAAATGTATAACCGAGATAAGTTCTTACTAAAATCTGATTTCCAACTGATAACTTTTTAACTCCTTTTTGCCTTAAAATAAGTTCCCATTTTCTTATATTTAGGTAGGTGTAGTTATTTATCCCGATCCCATCTGGACCCCAGGCGGTACCGTTGGATTCCTCAAAACCTTTGTTGAATTTAGGCCAAATCGGTTTAACGGCTTTGTACCGGCTATTTAACGACTAGAAGTATTTTAAATGGGAAAAAAACTTTCATTGAACCAATCGAGAGATTAGAGTATATGGATTCAAACTTTGTCAAGAAACCATAGTCCAAAATTCAATAGTTTTTGAGTAACGACGAATTAACGAGTACATGTATTTTAACGTTTTAACGGGGTAATTTTTTATTGTACGAATCGATAGAATAACGTAGTGTGATCAAACTTTATCAAGAGATTATACTCCGAAACTTAATTGTATTTTTTTAAATAAAGGCCTATTACCAGTTAAATGCTTTTCAAATGGCGAAATGGTTGTTACATGACTTTTGGATCTCTCCTTACCTCAGATTTACCAAAAAAAGTAGAAACCAGTCGCATAGTTGCATTATAAATAACGTTTGCATTACTGTGTAATCAGTGTACGTCCAAATATTAAATTCATTTAACTTTTTCATTTGTTTAACTGCCGATGATAAATAAATTGTGCAACATGGGATAAATACCGGTGGAACTGTTGCAGAGTTAAGTGACAATCAGATAAATGCTTCGATGCATGGTAACGCTAATTTTTATTCCGTTATTCGCATGATTATCATTTATATTTTAAATCGTGTTGGTAATTAGTAATGTTATCCGCATTATTGTGTAATCTGTAATTAAACATGTATCTAGTGGTAATTGTGTACGCAAGTTTTAAAAATTGTTTGATTGGTTACAAATTTAAATAGACGCCTGTACAGTGGGAAAATGACCAAAAGTAGCAAATGTATGAGTTTACTCATGTTGTGCAAAGTTGGTAATTTGACAAAAGACACTACAAAACAGACTAATGCATATTTCAATCTCTAAATATAGTAATAAAAGAGACTAGAACTATACTTTGATCACTGCATAACTCAACTTTAACTCCTATAAATATTTTTTATATAAAAATTGTAATTATTTGTTAATTTAGTTTATGTTTGTACAGGAGAAAGATTTGTTTACTTATTTCTTTGTATATTAAAAAGCTGAAGGTGGTGACAGTGAGATTGTAGATGCTGACGAAGCTGGTTACGATACTTTGAGATTTTCAAATGTGTATATTTAAAAATACATTACTTATTTTTTAACATCCAACAAATTTGGTTTTATAGGTATAAAGCTTTTAATGTGTAGTAAATTTGTATATTAAAAAAATACTAATTTATTTGAATTTTGTGTATACCTTAGCAATACATAATTCATATGCAATATAATCAAACCCTAATAACGGATATTACCAGTTAATTGTATGGCTGTACCTCTATTTTAGTTACGCTTTCTGCCTGTTTATTAAATTTAAAAACAAACCTAACACTTTGCTGATAGATTATTAGTACCATATTTAAACATCTTTTGTAAAATATAACAATACTTTTTGGTACTGATCGGCTGCCAACAGTTTCGACAAGAAATATACTCAAAGATATAAACAAGCCGGTGGAAGGTATGAGAGTTAGGACAACAACTGCCGTTCTACTAGCTTCAGCTGACGTATGGTTTTGATTATTTAACGACGCTATTCGTTCGATGTGAACGTTGGTTTTTAAAAGGAGCGAAAATTCATAGTGCTTCTGCCACCACTCAAATATGCCGGCGTCAAACAGATATCCTGGTCGACGATACACGGCTGGTGGGAAATATCGACCAAATCGATACCCAGAAAAACTTTCAAGCACGTTTTCTTTGCCAAGATAACTCGGTTTGCCGAACTGCTTCTGAATTGTGTGAAGATTAAGTGCCTCCGCCCTTTCCAATATTATTGCGGACTTTGCACACTTGTTCATATGAATGTTGAGAATTGTGGAAATGTTTTCTTCAAATCCTTGTCCGGACTCTGGCAACATTGCCGAGTTGTTGATGTAATTCCACAGCTGCTTCGATATCTCTCCTTTTAAAAGATTCAAACTGCGTCCTGAAAAGTTGTATGGCCTTAACATTTGTGTAATCTCTATCCATAATTCAGAGACGACAGGCAACGCTTCGTGAGAGCTCACAGCGCCATGTATCCTATGCAGCCTAACAAGTTCTTCAACATTATAATATTCAGCATTTATAAAAGTTTTCAAGTTATTTCTTCGCGTGTAAATGTTAAATTGATTTTTTTGTAGCAATTCAAAAGTGTCAAATGGGATCGGAGCAGGGTCAGCTGTTAATCTGGTCACGTTATCTCCCTTGTAGATATTGCTCAAATAAAACCAGACAATTGGGACAAAGTACAAACACAACAAAAGTGATATTTTCTTTGACTTGCTAGCGGCTCCGCCAAACAGACCGTAACCCTGGTCTAGACTTGACAAAAACATGAAAAAGTTTATATCAAATAGAGATGCGCTTTGTACTTTACTCAGCGACTTGTTTGATATTTTGGCGATCCAGGATACACAGAAGCTGAGTGTTAAAATTAGCAGCCAAGTTGCTGTATCAAAAGGGGAAATCAGCTCCAATAGTTGATAGATCCAGGGCATTTGCTCCTCATGGCAACTAACAAAACGATAATATCCGATCATGGTTACCATTCGGCTATCCGGAAAAGAACTTCGAGTCCAAGAGTAATATCTTTCAATCGTTGGACGATATATTAGATGTGAGTAAATAGACTTTGTTGGGCTGCAAGCATCAACCTTTACCTCTTTCCATTTCCAAAAGTTTTCTCCGGGAGAAAGAGAAAATGTCAAGTTTGTAGACTTTCTGAATAGCAGTGAGATCAAGTGAATGTCTGCTAAATAAAAAAGTATCTCAAAGGATTTTTGAAAGGGATACTTTTGAATTTGCTCCAAGACAGCACGTCTGTTTTTCCCTTCTTCGTTCTTGAAATACTCAAAGGTATGATGCAATAGCAAAACTTGAACTGAATGTGGATCGGGATTGATGTGACGAATTTCTGCTAAAACGCTTTCAAGTTGATTCGGGGAAGTCGGAATGGGTTTGGAACGAAGTTGGTAGGTTTTGAAAGAATCACAAGGATCGCAGTAAGGGCACAACGTTTTTAATGACAATGACGGGTATTTCCAAATGAGCACATTGAGCGATGGTATTGGAAAAATTAGATTCACCAGGAGAACTCCAGCTATCCATTTTTGCACATCTGCTCGAATCGAACAAATTGAGTTGGCGTTGAGGCTACAAATAAGCAGAGAGACGACTGGAACGGTATTCACTTGGTGCAACATCAACATTCGATCTGACTCGGTCTGAAACACGTTGCTGGCAATGGGATTTTTAAAGTAACTTTCCCACATATTTGATATCTGGTACATTTTTGGAGATTCCCGTTGAGTTGGTGGATGGAGGTAAACGTTCGCTTCGCAAGTGAGATTTTTAATTTGCAGCTGAAACCACTCTGAGAGAGTTTGTGCCACATATTTAGCTCCTATTTGAGGTAATGGTCGTTTTGTTTTGTATGCTTTGTTGTCGTGATAAGTAGATGAGTTATGCTTCCGTAATACGGAATATGTGGATCCAAGTTCAAATGGAAAAATACTATCTGTGTTGCCGTGGGATAAGTAGCGAAGAAGAAGAATTGGTGTATTTACAATTTCAAAGTCAATATTCAACCCTCGAAAATTAAATACACGTATATTGCATCCTATAAATGCATTCAAAATGTCAACTTGCTGTGCAAGATCTTTTCGTAATAATTCGAGTTGTGTAGCAGATGTAGTGAAGTTACCAATGTTCCCTATTAATAAATAACAAAGCACTAGGGGAAAATGTGTTCGTATCCTCGTCCCCATTTTAAGATGTGAAGTTAAAGAAAGTGGATAAGTGCCTTCAATTAGTTAAAATCGTTAGGATTAACAAGCTAAAGGTGTAAAACTAAATAAATCTTTTGGTTCGCGAAATACTTACGCAGGAATATGATATTCGGCGTTGAGAATTGGTTCTGGGGTGGATTAATGTACTCAATCAACAATGGATATGTCTTTCTTGATAATCAGGGTAAAACACTAATAAAGAATTTTGATGATTTGATGGGAAAGGTTTTAAGACAACCTGGTTTTGCTTCAGCAAACACTAAGTTTTTCAAAACTTTGCAACTGCCCTGGAGGTTGGTAGAGCTACAACGAAAATATTGTTGAAAATGTTGCCTTTTACTAAGCCTCAATGACCACAAAGTTTCGAATAAAAGAACATCAATCCACTGATGCCCCCTTCAATGTAATTTATCGCAACTGCTCAACTCAACTGAAACTCAACTCACTCTAGGTTAGGTGTATGAGCACAAAGGTGTTCTGCAAAGAGTTGATATGAAAGCATAGCAGACTGACGCTAGTTTAGTTCTGAGGTGGCGAGTTCACGTAAGAATAAATGGCAGGCATAGAACACATACAATAAAATTGGACAGGTTGAAAAGAGTGATCGCAATTTTAAGATGCAAAGCTGACAGAATGGTAAAACTTGACTAGTAGTTCTTTGAATTGTTTAACTCGTTAGAATAAACTGGTCAACAGTTTTGCGTGGGAAATGTTTCATTATTCGAGAGATCTTTAAGCAGTAAGTTATTTTTTGTCGTAAGAGAATAAAAATTGTTTCAAACAACTTATAAGTCTCCCAATAAGTCTTTCAAACACACCCAAGAGAACTTGAAAGGAGATGTTTGGACTATTGGAGCTATAAATGTCTTTGATATGCTCAAGCTTACTATTTCTCTTACACTAAAAAAATAAAAGGAAATGGAATACAAAATTGAAATGCTGACGTGTAAAGTTGGTTTCATATATAATAATAATCATAAGACACACGTGCAATCATAATTAACCCCCTTCGCCAACCTGTTTACTTGCTTGAGCTTGCTTAACACCAGGAAGCTAGTGGAGCATTGATTATTTCAACTTGCAACTTATACAACCCTCTTTAGCAAAGCAATTAGTTTTTTTTAAGAAAAAAAAAGTCGTCAACTTTTTCTTGTCACTATATAACTATACAGTGACTATTGGAGCTTCCTTATGCAAACAAATCCACATAAACCCAACCTGTTAAGCTACGATCAATATTATTATGAATGCTTTTTCCTTGCGATCTTATTTTCTACAATGTATTTTAAATCCAAAGCTTCACCAACTGCTTCTAAATCATAAATGACTTCTGGGAAATATAATCCGCTGTTTGATCCTAAATTTTAAATTGTACACTTTGCCTTATTTACACAGAGTTACTTTCGAAATATAATATCGAATCCTATGAATTATGTTGTTATTTGGACATTTAATATCTCCAATTCTACACTGAAATCAAGTGTTTTTTTTTCGAGGAAGCTCAAGACTTCGTTGACTTTATAAGCAAAAGATGTTCTCCACTAAGCTGAAAAGAAAGCGAAGCAGACTGACTCTATTTCAACTGTAAGGCGACGAGTTTACGTAAGAATAAAGGCAAGCATATGCATGTGTTCACATAACATATGCAATAAAAGACTTTAATGAGAATCAGGCTAAATTAATAGAGTTGCAAAGGCGAGAATAATCAGGCACGTGCCCTGAATAAAAGAAGTAAACATTTTAATTGCTCATCAATATGCAAATTGTCGTCTTTTTATTTAACTACTTAAGAGCTACCTTTCCTTACATTGCCTTTGGGCACGCTTAACTAGCTTACATATATCAACAGACAATCAATATTTGAAATAAGTATTCTAATATACAACAACGCGATTGTCTAAGCATTATCAAGCATAGAAGCAAGCCAAAGAAAAACAAAACACGTAACTTTGCTCAGTCGCTAATTGCTTTTTGGCACTTTACGTAGCTTTTACATTAATACGTGTTCTCAAAGCCAACTTGCAAACATACGAGAACCTATCCATTTCAGGTCCACCGACTAAAAAAGGGATGCTTCTTAAAACGCTTTAACATATCATCTTGATATTCTGGGTATCTAATTTATTTCATAGTCCACATTTTTAAGCTTATTAAAACATCTACGTTGTAGATGCATTGCTCAGTTGTCCTTTATTACATTATTTATAAAAGTAAGAACATATCCGCCGTTTTTATGAAAGATGTTAAAGTGCACACTTTATATAATTAACTTGTTACTTCATCTCAGTTTGAATACTTATCGCCACAACACGCACACAACTAAAATGTTGATTCTAGTCATATGCGGTATTATGTATATCTCAGATGTCATTTTAAACTGTTTTTCTTTAAAAATCCAACACTTCAACCCAGCTCAGGATATTTCTAGTTAACTTTTTAAAATTAATTTCACTCAATTTAATTTCAGAGTATCTTTCACTGGGATTTTGAAGGCTAGTTTCCAATTATAGGCTTATACACAGAATTTGGATTTGCATACAACCTAACCCGCTCTCGTCCTATACACATACATCCAGCTCATATACTGCACCTATTCGCATACAGCTTAGTCACATCAAACATGTTCACAGAGATTTTTCTACATAAAATCCTATTTGCATGGTAAACCAATTAACATATGTTTCGTTCGCATAAAATGAAAAAACCTCAGCATCACCGGTTAACCTTCACCATTCATTTCTTGGACATCTCGCGCAAAGTATTAACATTGTTCGATCCCTCCCCATCTGTTAGAAACTTTATTTAAAATGGAATCATCTTCACTTACAACGTTCACAAAAAGTGAAAGAGGCCGTGTTGTAGCAATTCTGAATTCAAAAATGTACCACTTTAACAAGGAAAATAAAGAAAGTTTCATTTGCGAGTCTTCTGCCTTACAAAGCACTAGTTTAAATATTTTATTTATTTTATTCTTCCGCAAGTAACACGTACTGTTTTAATTACATATTTTTGTAACTGTATTTATTAAACAACAATTTAACATATTAAATTAAACTGTGCACACATTACAATTTAACATTACTACATACTAATCAAAAATATTGTGATTATTTATTATTCATAAAATTAGTCAAGAAAATTGTTCAAAACGACTTACTTGATGAGACATTTGATGATTAATTGACCATAACAGGTTTTCTTGAAGTAGTGAAATCAAAAACTTTTTATTCAGATCCAGGTACACTGTTTAATTGGATATTTGGCATAGACGCATCATGATGGAACTATAAACATAAACAATTATATATACAAATAGCTTACCCGAATGAGTAGGCTGTAAATCTGCATACATATAAATTTGAAATATGTTTACCGCATTGTTCAAGTTTACCTGTTGGGTGTTGACCACGTGACATCACCTACTGTATACATACATAATAAACATATACATACATATTGTGTTACACAATTATTTTTTGTGTTTTAAAGCCTTTATCAAAATTCAGAATAGCCAAGGAAATTTGCAAACAATATAGACGTGATATTTATGTAAATTTTATAAATGAATGTACTAACTTTACTTGTGCTACATCGCTGGTACTTTAGAGAAAACACGACGAGCAAAAAAAACCTTGGAAGTCGTAAAGATGAATGGATGCCTTCTTTCCTCAAGTTCATTGGGATGTTTGGGTGGAAGCTGTAAACAGACAACTGAGCTAGTACTTTGACAAACATTTTCCTAAACACAAGTCCTAATTACTTGCGTGGTCCATAAGGGGAAACCTAGAATTTCAAAAAAATATACATAAATTATTGTCACTGATGAAAACTGAGCATAATTGCATAATAAAATTAATCACCTTCCTTCTACGTTTATACAGAGGATCTCAATGTTGGATACCAAGTTGGCATTAGGACAGCTAAAAATGAGCAAGGGAAAACACACTTTTAAACTTTGCGCTGATTTTTTTTCCTTAAAAAAATAATTACCCCTGTCATTTACCTTATACATTATAGTAAATAAGAATGTTTGTTAATATGTAACAGTCCTCTGGAGTGTACATTTGGTACACCTTAATTTTGATGGAGGATTATTATCCGAAGGTAAAGATGTCCTTAAAAAACCTGAAGTACCCAAAGATAATTCTATTTTACTGAGAGTATTTCGCAATTTTTGCAGGTACTTACTGTTCAGAAAAATCCGAGAGCCCGACAAACATGCTGAGATACAAATGTTCGTTTTAAATACTGATTTACTGTAATAAATACTTTAAAGAAAGCGAACTTTCTCCTTTGTTTGGTTTGTTTTGTAGGTTGACTGATTGTGTTAGGAGTGGTATAGCTTTCGAAAAAAGAATGCGATGATTTGATGACCTCAGCATACCTATAAGTGACAAGATCCTTTAGTACTGTTGTGGAAAAGTTTACCATTGAATGTTAAGATTTTCTCACCACTTACGGTATCATATGAATTAACTGTGCT
Organism: Entomobrya nivalis; assembly: GCA_034695485.1. Lineage (NCBI taxonomy): Eukaryota > Metazoa > Arthropoda > Collembola > Entomobryomorpha > Entomobryidae > Entomobrya > Entomobrya nivalis. The sequence continues at coordinate 9,860 of JAQFZH010004506.1, forward strand.
TAAAGCTGTTGGGAAGTTGCAAAATCCTTCTCCAACAATTCAGTACACAAAAAATTAATTTCATTGATCTTTTAGCATTTTTAACATCCAAAAAGTAAAAGAAAAAAAATGTGAAATTAGTTAAATTTAAAATTCTCAATATCTTTTCGTACTCATTATATTAAATTGGTTTACAGAATTATGTGTACTGTTTGTACAAAATAATATGTAAACACTTACTTTTATGGACACCATACAATTATCTAGTTTTACATACCATTGCAGCAGATGGAAAGCATAGAAATAAGCTAACTTTCTACCTCAGTAATACCAATGCACAACTTTACACACCTGTTGCAATGGCTCCTTTTTTGCCTCAGAGAGTTGAAGATCATACCTTGGTTTCAGAAATTCGTTCCACATCAAGCGGTTTATCTACAGCGACAATAGTTGGTCTCGTTGTTTTTTAAACTTCAAAACGACAATAAATTTAATGCTAAAAAGTATAAACAAGGTCAAGCATCACTATAACAGTATATAGAATTATTTGTATTTGCCAACGATAATAGCATCTTACTTGACTTTTGTAGAAAAAAATGAAACGATTAATAACTCACCTTACTGGTTTGCTGTTTTTTAATATAAAAAATGCAATATCAACGAATTTTGGGCAAGCCATTTCATAATCGACCTAAAAACACACATCACAGTTACCTCAAAGGTTACCTGAAAGAATAACCCATAAATTAATATGTATGTCACTTTGAAATTTGTTTACGTTTAAACGCTTTAAATAGATATTCGAAAGTCTGTAACCTTGTTTATTGTTCCTGTATTTAGCGGATTTGAGAAGTTACAGGTTCTGCAACTCGCCAAAGTTCTATGCTGTCTCACGGAGATCCAATAAAAATTGGGTTGTGTTCAGTGCATTAATCTTCATTTATAAGATATTGGTAATAAGTTGGGAAAAAATTGCCATTAAAAATGAGCTGTAAATGAACAAAGGGTAGTGCCGAATTAAATTATGCACAGAATTTAATCTTTTTTCTTCAAAAAGATCCCTTTGTCATTTACCAGCATTTTTAGAGTTTTTACAATGCATTTCCAATTTTTAAAATCAGCCATTGCTATATCTCTGTGTCAGATAAGTTGCTGTGAGAATAAGATGAAGAATTTAAGAGTCGAGTTAGCATCGAGAAGAACTTGAAGCCGGATGAATTGGATTTACCAACTCTCATTTTTAATTCCTATTGGATATACAATTGGTAAAGTAATTTTGACATATAAATATCAATAAATTACACAAGCTCAATTGATACCCACGTAAACTGCATCTGTTTTCAAGGACATCTAGTAAAAAGAGGGTTGAGAAAATCGTAATAATGAGCATAAGAAATGTCATTTTTGCATATTGATAATTGGCAAGATACCGATTAGTAGAATGGTCTGATCTGGATGTTATCTCTGAGTGACAAGAACCCTTTATTGCTGTTTTGAGTATCGAAAAAATCGTGTAAAATAGGAGTAATAGCAACTTGTCACTTACATAAGCAAAATGACGAAATGTATGTTAGAATTGAATTTCCAGCTTAAAATACTTTCACTTTTTCTCATAATCGCTGCTTTCTCTCTTGAGAATCTGTAAAACACCCATTCGAGAAATTATATTTGATCACTAAGTTTACGTTAAGGTTACATTAAAAAATGATTAGAGTTTTCACTCATTTACTTGTGAAATATTTGCCATATATGTGAAATATATCATCAAGGAAGCGGGATTGGGTAGTCTTCTCGGGACGTGCTCTTGCATTTTTTATATTTCATCTTATTCTTCGTTGCATTTCCCTATAATTGGGTGTATGTTGATGCACAAGTCGCACGATTATTCTGAAGAAATATAAGGACATAGAATGGGGAAAACCTAGAGCCTAAAACGCGTATCAGATTTTTATTAAGGGAGAACATCAATCCACATATATTGCAAAGAAAAGTACTATTCGAGAACTGCGCTGCACATGCGGTGCATAT
>JAQFZH010004507.1:0-11864 GCA_034695485.1 Entomobrya nivalis
GTTAAAGTTCATAAAAAGGAGTTGTTTAATTATACGGCTGTTTTGGAAGCGAATATGGGATGTTCTCAAGTGGCTGGATTTTTTGTCTCGGGTTCGAGTGAGATGGCTTGTGTGATGTGGGAAATTATGAGGCTATTTAAGAATCAAACTAATTCCAAGTTGTTGGCTAGAATGGAGGCGATTCCTTCGCATGTGATGCCAATTCATGGGGCTGGGGTTCCGTGGATTGGGCTGATTGGGGATAGTAATAGGTCGGCTTATTGGAATACGAAGAAGAGTAGAATGGATGGTATGGCTATGTTGGATTCAGAGGAGGTGGATAAGTGTTTGGCGGTTATGACTAGTGTGACTTATGTGTTGGCTGATATGCAGAAAATGTTGCCGAGAAAAGGGTAATAGTGGGAGGGAATAAACCTGAAAGTGAAATACTAGCAGCCAATTGAGAACTTGGTAAAAAATGGGGAAAAAATATATTGGAAAATAAAAAAAAACTTTGGGAGTTTATTTAAAGTTCAAATTATATTTTGTTTAATATATTTTAATAAGTAATCGATCCTTTGACTCATGCTAACTAAAGCCAATTTTGAAATAATTTTTTTTATACAATTAATTTTAAAGGTATTTCCAAGATAAGAAGTTTTTAAACATTTGCCAGTTTATTTTCTAGTTTTATATTAGTGTCTTAGTTGGAGTAAAATATAAAGTTTAACTTTACTGGAATCAGAATAAAAGTTGGTGACGTTCTATTTAAGTGGATCACCGCTGAAAAATGATTTTTAGTTAAACAGTTTAAAGACGAATTATATATTGAATAGCTGAGCTATATACATAGTATGTTATGCTATTTCTGTCACGCAGCTTGTTTTTTGTTTACTGTTGATAATAGTGATAGTGATACACATATTAAATATAAGCATAAAAAATATATAAATATTAAGCTTTGTAGAAATATTATATATTTGTACAAATTTTTGTTTATGTTGTGTGTTAACTGAAAAATAAACAAGTGTTATTTTTAGTTTTAATTTCATACAATTAGGTAATTCACAATGCTTTGAAACAAAGGCAAAGCTAAAGTTAGCTGTGATAGTTAGTTTTCACTTTTTCTTTCAGGAAAAATAGGAACCCTTTGGTCTAATTTATTTGCTTTGGTTATTGTTGTTGTCAGAGAGCAAGAATAAATACGGTATCCGAAATTAGACTAAAAGTTTCTAATTTTGTAAGGATTATTTTTTTAAAATGCTCGGATATCTAACATGTATGTATGTATACAAACAAATACTGAACCTGTTATGCTCTAATTTATTCTTGAGTGTTCTTCTGTGTACCATGCTATCTCACAAAGCAAATCATTGTCATAAGCAGAATGAAAGTAAAATTATTTTCATCTGTAATCATACAAACTGGACTTTGTCTAAAAATAGAGCATGCTTTATATCTTTTACAATGTTGGGTTGTGGTAGTGCCTACAGTTTTAGAAGTTCGGATAGGTATGTAAACAGGTTATTACTTTCATTGTTGCAGCATTAAGGGAGTGGATATTTATTTATTGCTACTTACTTCCCTTGTATATTGAATTGGGTCGTCTCTCTAACAAAGGCATGCCTATTTTTAGATTAGTTTCTCTTTTCGTTTTGACATAAAATAAGGAGACTTATTAAGTTTCTAGCTGTTATTGTTGAAACAGTTCCCTGACAATCACCGCACCATCAACTTAAACACTTTTTTGTGTATTCTACCAACTGATCAGGAAAAATGAAGGTGCATATTTCCGTTTTGAAATGATCTTTTATCAAATATCATGTTAAAGTTGGTTCAATTTTGTGATAATTTATTTATTTTTGGTTGGTTCTTAGGTTGCCCCAGTTTTAGCCCTTTTTGTGTTTGTTGCTGTTTTGGACTTGGCTCTCGGCAGGCCATTAGGTAAATAATAAGTTGTTAAATTAGTGATCAAAAACCTCGGATTTTTATAAACGTTTAAGGTGTTAAATTAATTTTGTCACTATTTATTTTTTGTGTTAGATGAAGACAAAGACAAGGACCAAAGAAATGCCAGTATTTACATTCTTGGGAACCTTCACAATGCCGCAGTCTCCCACAACTTTTCCAAAACCCAGGCAGCTTCCGACAGAAACGAGAGTGAATGGAATAGTACCGAGATGAATAACAAAGTAACTAATGCCGGAGCATCGGAAGATTATCGGGAAAAGAGGGATACCCGTAAGTAAACCAAATTATAGAAAAATAAGTGTGTGATTTTTTTAGAGATCAAAGAGAGATTTTATACTTATTCTTTGGTTTGGTTTTTTTATTTGAATTTTTAAGGTGAAGGACTTCTAATTTACGCCGGAGGAGATGCAGCAAATTTGGCCTTGGCATACCAGGGATCTGAGTCTCAATCCGCGGAAAATGACCAGAAAAGCGGATATAATAACCAAAATCTTGGCTTGATGAGTTCAGTGGCAGAGGATGATGAATTTGGGGCACAGGGGGAGTATGATGTGAAAAGGAAATAGGCTGAAAAAATATAAGTATTTAATTGATTTGCTCATTTTAATAACTTAATAAATAAATTATGCAACTTTATTACTTTGGACAACTTTAATTTTTAAACACATCGCTTCAATAAATATTTCCATATTTTTTTCAAAGTTATTTACATACAGCATTTTGATGCAAAATATCACTCGGCATAAAATATTTTGAGATACTACCCACAAAATCATTTGAATAAAATCTATATTGTATTTAATTTGCATCTTGGTGGCTTTTATGTTTATAAAGAGAAAGGTTTCAATTCTGTCCATCCCCTGGTTCATGATTGAGGGAACACCCACCAGGTCACTTTATATTATTATGGTAAAAAATGGTAAAATGTATAACAAAGATTTATTTTGATAGCATTGACAAATGAATAATGATATTTTAAGGATCAACTTTTGTTTTCAATACACACGCATTTGGTATCGTTGACTATTATTATTTTGTAGTGTCTTATTTATGCTAAAACCCTTAAACCAGTTCTTAAGGTTCCTTTCCAATAGTTCATCATGGGGCCATACTGCGTCTAACAGATGCAGGCATTGAATCTCCTTTTGCTCGGAAAAAATGTGGCGAAGGTGACTCCAGCTTCTACTCCACCTAGAATCGGCCCGATCCAGTACACAGCATGATGCTTCCAAACATTCGTCACATTGTATGCCACAACAGCAGGACCAAAACTTCTTAATGGGCTAACTCATGCTCCAGTGATACCAATGCCAGTTGAATGACAAATAAAAACAGGAAATCCGATTGCAAGAGGAGCCGATCCCTTGATGTCCTTTTTCAGTTCAAAGCAGCAACTGAACCAGCAACATTCGGTTGGGTCAAGACCCCTGCTTCAATAAGTATGCCTGTTGGAATGTCTAATCCTACAGCCAGTGTTCTAGCCCTGAGGTGCCAATACATGTACTTCTCGTTAAATGTTATATTAGCGTGAGCTTCCACGTCCGGTCTTGGTATTTATAGGTGCTTTGATAACATCCTAAGTAATCCTGCTCTAAGTAGGGCTTCAAAGCACGGTGCTACGGTATAGCATAAAGCCTTAATGAAGCCACACTAACCTGCTGCCATAAGGGCAAGAGATACTGTTTAAATATAAATCACATCCTGAAACGTGTACAATGGCCTGTGGAATGCAATACAAGTCACCGCAATTCCAAATGCAAAGGATACGTGCAATAAATTAGCAGCCGGTCCTTGCCCATATGAAAAATATTTTTTTTATCTGCATTGTCTGGTCTGGATCGACAATAGGGCATTTTTGTTGGGGCCCTAGGCCGGTGGGCTGGGTTTCGGAGGAGTCAAACTGCAATCAGTAGTAGGACTAGAAGTTATAACAGAACAGAACAGATGCCAAAGAAAACTAGCAGAAATGTTCCAAGGAATTCTCCATCGAGCATTCTGGAGAAACAAGAAGATTTTATGTCGTTCATTCCAGTCATCGGCTTTTTCAGGGGCTTCACGATACAATCTCCAAAACATCGCACACCGCCTCATCTTCCTTGGAATCCTTGGTTTATTGGTGCCATGACGGACTTTCCAGCCATTGAAGGCTTGTCCCCTTCCGCAGGTGCCTGCATCTGCTCCTTCACTTTAGCTTCTATTACAAATGCAAATAAATGAAATATAGATTAAACTCTTTCTCACCAGTTCAAATATGCATATATTTCAATAATTTTTTTAGTAGAAAGGTAGTTTGGCATTGCTTATTACACAATTGGACGTATTTATAAGCTGACACGTGCTCAAAGCGCCATGGAATATCTTTTACCTGAAATAACTCAACAAATTAGTCACATTTTTGCACCAACTTATATCACAGAGATAACCATCCGCTACAAGTATTTCATACTTTGGATATAATTAATGTAATTAAAAATTTCAGAACATTATGTGAAGTAATCGGAGACAGTTATGCATGTAAGCGATGTTATAGAAGTATCTCACACGTGAGTTGCTTGGTTGACCAACTATTTTAAATTATTTCACGATCATCAAAATCATCACCTACATTAAGGTCTGAACTCATACCTTTTTGACACATCTGCAAAAGAGCGCAATATTAAACACATATATTTGGCAGGTATATGGAAATTACCAAATAAGTTCAGTTTTGGAAAAAGACTAATCGCATTATCACAAAATTAAACCAGTTATAACAGTAGTGTCCAAAGTATCTAAATGTTGAGTTTCTCTCTTACACTAATTCGTATACTTCGACCGCAATTCAGTAATATTCGGGATGAAATAGGGTTTAAGGTTAAAGGTTAAGGTTAGACAATTTGAAGTCATTCTTTAGAAAAAAGAATGCTACTGCTGCACTTAAACTGGAGTCAATGTCGGTTCTCAGACAGTCTGAAAAGGTTAGCATGTTATCACCTGTAGGAATAATGACCTTCTTTCTTTTTTGCTTGTGTTTGACATTGCTTTGCATTAACTGTATTCAGTTGATGTATTTGAAGGGAAGTTATAAAATATTTAAGTTTTGTGAAAGTTCGCACACTACTACAACTGTTGTGAGGATGATATCTTAAACATGCCTCAATGACATATTTTTTTGTAGTTTACTGACATAAAAAAACACGGAATATTCATGCTTGAGATTAGTTAACTTGTTTTCAAAATATAATTTAATCGGGGAATATCTTCGGTTATTCGGTTTTGATTATATTTTATTTATAATATGAATGTAAACAATAAATTATTTTCCATATAAATGTTATCTTATCATTACAAAAATTTCATCTGTGCAATGTTTTTTAACCATTGAATTAATTAATTAAATCCTGTAATTTAGATGGCCAAATAGCGATGACAATTGGATAACAAATGTGAGAGTTTTGGAAACCGAAGTGTATGTCAATTTGTAAATATTTTAATAATGCTAGTTATCCGGTTTGAATTGAAAAATATGATTTTTATCTGTTGAAATCATGGATATATACAAAAGTAAAATATGAAGTATGTTTTGTAATAAAATAAATGGACTGGATCAACAATAAATTATCTAGTCGTATTTTTGGTAACTGTAATGGTTATTTTATACGAAAAAACAACTTTTTTATTTTTCGGTTTTTACCAACTCGTTTTATAGAAGACAAGTTTCATGTAAAAATGAATGCATGCAAAATGTGGATTCATAAGAAGAAAAGCTGTCCAGCCAGATATACATATGTATGTAAACGAATGCTGATTACAGTAGCACTGGCAGACAGATAAAGAAAACATCTGAGCAGACAGCTGATACAAACAAGCAGGCAGTAAAATCTTATATTTCGACTGTAATAAATAATTTCTCTGTAGATTCTTGTCATCCGGAAATTTACAGTTAAACTTATATTTTGTCTAAAGTTTTATAGGGATTTTTTTTGTTACAAAGACGAACAACAATTAATGATAAAAATGGAAAGAGGACCAATTAATAGTAAATGTAGTGTTGTGGGGAAGTTTGGTAGTAAAAATGTACAAATTCGATTGTTAGGTCACTGTATAATTTGTTTAAGAAAAGTTAGCTTAAATCGAAAGGGAAACTGTGGAACTAGTGATGGGGAAGATTTCAGTTCACCGGTAATTGCTCCAAGATCAGTGGTAACCTCACCAAGCTTTCTAACAACATTTAACCAAGTTTGGACAGTTTTGCAAAGCAAGTGGAAGGAAAAGAATAATACAAATAAAAATGCGAATGATGGTTCGTCTGACCAAAATGGAATATCCGTAGAAAATATTTTGCAAAAGGGTTGTGGGTCAACAAATGTCAGTTTTTTTAGGGCGTCGACAATTTGTGAGCGGTGCTGTGACAAGATTCTGGCGATAGAAAATCTGATGAAGGCTGTGAGACAACAAGTTCGAGAAATTAGTATGCTTCTGGTGGAAGGGAGAAGAAGGCAGGATGGAGATCTCTGTGACTTTGAAATGAGTTTACGGGGGAAAGAACTGGAGGAAAGTGTGGTCAAGGCGACTTTGAAGTTTGTGGGTATTTTGGAAAGGGAACCCAACAGTTCACAGGATAATTTTAAAGGTAAGTGAAGGTGACACATTTTGAACCAAAATTTAGTACCCATATGCCACAATTATGCGATGGTTATAATTGGTGTACTTGTTCTGTATTTTTAGGCTTGAAAGGTGATGAAACGAGTAAAGAGGCGAATAATTTGATGGAAATGGTGGATGATCTGGAGTGTGACGACGACAATAGCTTAACATACAGTGGCGAAAATAACGAAGTCCAAACTGGGGAATTTGGAGATAAGGACGACGAAGGTGATTCAGATAACGTTTTAGAAGAGGAACCGGAAGAGGATAACGAACATCCGGACTACATATAATCAGAACAAGAAGAGGATGATGACGAGGATGAGAGTGCGGAAGAAATGGAAGTAGATGAGGAGGATAAGAACGACCCAGACTACGAGGTCGAAAAAGATCCTTTGTCTATGATTCCTCCGAAGAAGCGTAAAGAAGACAATTCTTCCTTTCCAACTGATCAGGAGGATAATGATCATGGTTGCAAATGGCCTTGCAGTTGTGGGAAAACATTTGCAACTTTTGCGAAACTTCGTGATCATCAGAGAAAAAACTTGCGGAAGCATCCGGAATATGTACCTTTTAGTTATATCCAATTAAATGGGTTGACAACGAGTTCCCTTGCACTTGTGGGAAATCGTTCAAAAGTTTGAAAAATCTTCGCGATCACATGAACCATAACAAGGAGCTTCACCCGGACTATAAAGATTATGGGCGGTTAATGGATCAACGACAAATTTGTGAGTTGTGTGGAGAATGGGTAATGTTCAGTGATATCCTTGGACATTTAACAGAAATTCATTTAAATGGACAAGCTGAGTGGGTGATACGGTGTCCCAATGACAAATGTAGTTTTCTGCATGTCAGCTCAACAGAGTTCCAAAATCATCTACAAAAACAGCAGTGCAAAGAGTGCAAGAAAATTTGGAAGGAAAAACGGGGCAATGTTTGTGACACTTGTGGATTTAAGGGAACAAATCTACTGAAGATAAGGAACCATGTCAAGGATAAGCATGAGAATGATGGAGAGGAGAAGAAATGGACATGTCCGATAAGCGACTGTGGGAAAATGTTTTGTGTCAAGCAAAGTGTTCATTTTCATTTGGTCGATCATCGACATCGCCCACCGATAACCGAGCAGATTTGTGATAATTGTGGGGAAAATTTGAAAGTTGAGGGGATGGAGGAGCACTTGAGAGATAAGCACGGGATTGAGGAGGTGATTGGCTGCGGGCAGTGTCCTTGTAAGTTTTCGGGAAGGGAAGAAATGGTGGAACATTTATATGAGCATCGGGACGTTGGGATTTTGTGTGACATTTGTGGGGATACGCAAGACAAGTTTATGAGCAGATATAGTGACTTCCGGGAACACTATTTAGCGGTTCACAAGCTGTGTCCGAGGAGATACAAGTGTGGAGAGGGGAACTGCGATATTTGGTTTTGGAGAAAGGAGACTCAAGAGGAGCACCTATTGAGAATGCACAGGGAGAGTAGTTGGAGAATTAGATATAGAGGAAGGGAGAAAGGGACAAAGAAGTTTGAGTGTGATGTGTGCAATGTTAAGTTTGTAACGGAAAACACCTTGATAAGCCATAAGATTAAGATACATGGAGCCGACCCGTTTACTTGTGACATTTGTGGGGAGACCTTTCACATTAAATATTCGTTTAACAAGCATAGTAAGGAGCATGCTGGGATAGTGTATCAAAAGGAGTGGAAATGCGAGGTGGAGGGATGTGGGAGGATTTTTAAGAATAAGGCGCTTTGGAAGCATCATGTGGAGGTCGGGCATGGGGGTGAGAGGAAGCATGTGTGTGAGGAGTGTGGAAAGAGTTATTGTGGCGCAAGTGGATTGAGAGATCATCATAAAACTGTTCATTTGGGATTAAGGCCGTGGGTGTGCGATGAGTGTGGGGAGAGGTTCTCGAACGGCACGACACTCAAGAGACACCAGATGATACATACGGGGGAACGGCCGTTTGGCTGTGACATTTGTGGGCAGAGATTTAGGCACAAGGAAGTTCTCAAGACGCATCTTAAAGGGCATGAGGAGAAAGGGACTGAGTTTAAACCAAATGGCCCGATGAAGCAGATTAGGAAAAGGAAAGCACAGTAAAAAAGATCTGATGTGATTTGGAATCGGGTTGATTGAAATGATTGCAATTGTTAATGTTGAAATGTTAATTGGGCAAGGTTTGATACTCTGTTTTGATCATATTATACATATAAAATACGCCACAAATAAAATAAAATAATTTAAAGTTATTAAGTTTTAATAAATCATTACAAAATTCACACTCTTTTTTAACCATTTATTAAATGAATTATAGTAAATCGAGCCATTTCGATAGCTGAATACCCAGAACAAGTGAAACTGGAAATTTTTCCTTTTTCTATGAAAAAACAACCTAAACTCAACATTTTTAACCTGTATGGGATTAAAGTAATATCATCATACCTTCATACAAACCACTAGAAAAGCGAGCAAAACTTCATTGAAGCAGTATCACATTCACTAACTTGTTCCCAGACTGAGTTGACCCCCTTAAAAATCAGTCCTGTTCAAACAGACTAGTGACCATCATGGAGTATTCCAAGTTAATTTTCAACTTTGTCCTGCTCACCTTCTGCCAGGTATCTTCGGGTTCACCCTGCGAAGTCAACCTGTTTCTACATGAAATATGTTTTGTAATAAATTAAATAGAATGGATCAACATTAAATTATCTACTCGTATTTTTGCTAACTCTAATTAATATTTTCTACAAAAAACAATTATTTATTTTTCCGTTTTTACCAGCTCGTTTTATAAAAGACATTATATTGAAGATAGGCTTCATGTAAAAATGAATGCATGCAAAATGCGGATTCATAAGAAGAAAAGCTGTCCAGATATACATATGTAATGTATGTAAAACGAATGTCGATCACAGTAGCAGTGGCAGACAGACAAAGAAAACATCTGAGCAGACAGCTGATACAAGCAGACAGTAAAATATTATATTTCGACTCTAATAAATAATTTATCTGTAGATTCTTGTCATCCGGAAATTTACAGTTAAACTAATATTTTGTCTAACGTTTTATAGGTAATTTTTTTGTTACAAAAACGAACAACAATTAAGGATAAAAATGGAAAGAGGAACAATTAATAGTGAATGTGGCGTTATGGGGAAGTTTGGTAGTAAAAATGTACAAATTCGATTGTTAGGTCACTGTATCATTTGTTTAAGAAAAGTTAGCTTAAATCGAAAGGGAAACTGTGGAACTAGTGAATACGGTAGAGGGGATGGTTTCAGTACTCCTCCGGTAATTGCTCCAAGGTCAGTGGTAACCACACCAGGATTTTTGTCAACTTTTAACCAAGTTTGGGCAGTTTTGCAAGCCAAGTGGAGAGAAAATAATAGTATAAATAAGGATGGGAATGATGGTTCGTCTGACCAAATTGGAATATCCTTAGACAATATTTTGCAAAAAGGTTGTGGGTCAACAAATGTCAGCTTCTCCAGGGCGCCAACAATTTGTGAAGAGTGCAGTGGCAAGGTTCTGGCAGTCGAGAATCTGATGAAGGCGGTAAGGCAGCAAGTTCGAGAAATTAGTATGCTTCTGGAGCAAGGCAGAAGGAGGCAAGTTGGAGGGTTCTGTGACTTTGAAAAGAGTTTACGGGGAAAAGGACTGGAGGAAAGTGCGGTCAAGGCGACTTTGAAGTTTGTGGGTATTTTGGAAAAGGAACCCATCAGTTCACAGGATAATTTTAAAGGTAAGGGTGACACGATTTGAAAAAAAAATATCAGTATATTTATCTACAAATTATGCAGCAATTGAGAATGGTGTGTTTTGTCTTTATATTTTAGAACTGATAGTTTATGAAGGCAGTGCAGAAGCGAATACTGTAATGGAAATAGTGGATGAGGATCTGGAGTGTGACGAAGATAAAAGCTTGGGAAGTAGTCAGATATACAGTGACGACAACAACAAAGGTCAAACCGGGGGATTAGGATATAGGAATGACGAAGGCGATTCAGATAACGTTTTAGAAGAGGAACCGGAAGAGGAGGACGCAGATCCGGACTACATAAAATCAGAACCAGAAGATGATAATGATGAGGAGGATGAGAGTGAGGAAGAAATGGAGGTAGATGAGCAGGATAAGAACGACCTTGACTCTGAGGTGGAAACAGATGCTTTAGCTGTGATTCTTCCGAAGAAGCGTAAAAAAGACAATTCATCTTTTCTAGCTAATCAAGAAGATCCTTTCCAACTGATCAGGAGGATCATGATCATGGTTCCAAGTTCCCTTGCAGTTGTGGGAAAACATTTGCAACTTTTGCGAAACTTCGTGATCATCAGAGAAAAAACTTGCGGAAGCATCCGGAATATGTACCTTTTAGTTTTCAACAATCAAATCAGAGTACTAACGAGTTCCCTTGCACTTGTGGGAAATCGTTTAAAACTAGAAAAAATCTTCGCGGTCACATGAGCCGGAACAAGGAGCTTCACCCGGGCTATAAAAATTATTGTCGGTTAATGGGTCAACGACAAATTTGTGAGTTGTGTGGGGAGTGGGTAATGTTCAGTGATATCCTTGGCCATTTAACAGAAACTCATTTAAATGGACAAGCTGAGTGGGTGATACGGTGTCCCAATGACAAGTGTCATTTTCTGCATGTCAGCTTAACCGAGTTCCAAAATCATCTACTCAAACAGCAGTGTAAAGAGTGCAAGAAAATTTGGAAGGAAACACGGGGCAATGTTTGTGACACTTGTGGATTTAAGGGAACAAATATAATGAAGATAAGGAACCATGTCAAGGATAAGCATGAGAATAATGGAGAGGAGAAGAAATGGACATGTCCGATAAGCGACTGTGGGAAAATGTTTAGTGTCAAGCAAAGTGTTCATTTCCATTTGTCCGATCATCGACATCGCCCACCGATAACCGAGCAGATTTGTGACAAGTGTGGGGAGAATTTGAAAGTTGAGGGGATGGAGGAGCACTTGAGAGATAAGCACGGGATTGAGGAGGTGATTGGGTGCGGGCAGTGTCCTTGTAAGTTTTCGGGAAGGGAAGAGATGATCGAGCATTTATATGAGCATCGGGACGTTGGGATTTTGTGTGACATTTGTAAGGATAAGCAAGACAAGTTTGTGAGCAAATATAGTGACTTCCGGGAGCACTACTTTGCAGTTCACAAGCTCTGTCCGAAGAAGTACAAGTGTGGGGAGGGGGATTGCGACAACTGGTTTTGGAGAAACGAGGCTAAGGATCACCATGAGTTGAGATTTCACAAGGAGAGTA
>JAQFZH010004508.1:0-11863 GCA_034695485.1 Entomobrya nivalis
CCTTTCACAGGAATTCTTCCGATAAACAGACTCGAGGTTAACTCGGGGTATTCTTGGTATAGCACTGACTTTACTCGTGTTGGAAAAGGAACAACTCTGTTTTCAAAGCAAAGTAATAATTTCCAGAGAAAAATAGGTTTTTAACATTAACTTGTTATTGAATGTCTCTTTGTCGGGATCTTCAAAAAATTACGTTCTCAGTCTGCTGATTTTCTACGAATTTTCATACTAGATTTTATGAACCATTTCCTTTAGTCAAGCAAGATAAGTGATGCGAAGATAATGATGTCGGCACTCTGCAGTGATGTGAATAAGGGCATAACTCATCCCACGTCTTCGTCTGTCAGTTTTTACTTTAATATATTATATATAGTGTGTTTCATTAGTACATCAGAGAAAACAATTATGATACGATGTTGATTGAGATACCGAGAGTTCAGTGATGAGATGAAAAATGCTTTTCCTCATCAACTTTCTTTTATGGCTTTTTCGGACGTTAAGTAGACATTTCGTGCATGCAAACGCCAGCATGTTTCTTTAAGCATGCTTCTCTAGTATAAAATGTCTTCTTCGAATAAGATCCATAAGTAGAACATTTTTGGATGCACTGAATAAACTTACTTTACCAATTTGTAAAACGAATGTTTCACTCAACCAATCTTTCGTATGCACGGAAAAGAGTTGTTTTAAATATAGTCTTCTGTAAGAAGGGCAATCTGAAATAGTTTCGAATTTTTCCGAATGCTAGCGTTCTGTTCCTGAGATACCTTTGAGTTAATTGACAAGGCTTTCACCTCCTGAAAAAAAATGGTTTTAAACTACCATCTTCACAATCAGAACTTCGTGATCAAAGAATCAAATTGCAATAATTGACACCCTATTGAATGCACGAAGACACGAGGTTAAGGTAATACACCAAAAATGTACTAAAACATAAATATGACTGCCACAATTTCTTGCTTCTCTTTAACACGAGTTAGCTTTTATTACGATTTTTTCCATGTTTCCTTAAAGTATATAGTTTGACTATTTTAATATGTATTATATTTTAATGTAATTTCGGACATTTAATTTAAATTAAATATTAGATTTTTCGAGACATATACTAAGATAAATGTTTCTCAGGCATAGTTTATCATTTATCTTAGTATTTTATTTCAGAGGGTTTATAAAGAAAACAATTTTATTAAAGATCAAACAAAGGATTTCAAATTTCAAAGATAATCGCTGAACATCTTGTCTTAAACTAAATTAGCGTTTTCTTAATATTATGTAACTTAATATTAGAAAGACTTACAATAGGTAAGTATGTAGGTGTCAAATTAAGAACAAAAAACGTGCAAGTAATACTATCTCTAGCAAGTAAAAAGCTACTAGCTATAATTGCAGCTCAGGTGTACGGTGACCATTATCAAATTTAGTGCTCTGTCTTTAACTAATACACTCAAGTATGAAGTAATATGCATAAAAATAGAACAGAAGATTCCAAGTAATCATCTTGAGTACCGATCAACATAAGTGAACTGGAAAAATGCGTGGGTGATGAATCATCACCCGTGTGCTATCATCATCACTGATGATGATAGCACAGGAAATGTGGCGATGATTAATAATGAAGATGAGCCTAACCAACAAAAAACTTTACTTTGTTTTCATCCTTACAATATTAGGAAAATTGTGCGATGATGCTTTTAAGACTAAACTGTTTTATGTAAATTTTCTCCAAGAAACTTTCCACTATCATCGTTCTCATCTCTTCTCTTGCCTAAGTTTTTCCCAACTGCAGTTTCACCTAATTTATCTCCTTCACATCATCAAGTCAACTTGAATAATAATCATTCTTCCATTTTTCCTACCATACTATTTGCCACTGCTGCTGATTACGAAATTTTTTCGGTTTTGTTGTTGGAAAATATCGATTCCAGGCTTCGATGAAAACCCAATATATTTTCCCTGAACGAGTCCCGCTCCAATTATACTTACTCAACGAGTAAGCCACCCACTCCACCAAAAATCCCACAACCACAATCGCTAAACCAGTCTGAAAGTTTTCCACTAGAAGTTGTATCCCTTCTTGTTGAGCTTGATAGCTATCCACATCATCATTTTCACTTTCAAATGGACTCTCTCCTGCTCCGTCGCCTCCTCCGTTTACCCCATTATCAGGAATGGCAAGACTCATGTTCTTTACCCAAAACTGAAATATACCAGACTCCACAAGTGACAATGACCACATGGTCAATTCTTGGGCCCAAGGGAAATCCAAATTGTGTGCAATAGTAACCCAATCTGTTGTTCCCAAATCGTCTACAGTTTTAATATACAAGGAGCGTCGAAGGTCCAAAGACAAGGAGGGTAGTACAAGATTCATGTAATCTTCAAATGCAACACAAACGTAGCGTTCCTTTGAAAGCAGACTTCCAACACAGGTTGATGGCTCGTAGTAATATTGAAGGTTGATACTCGTTTTCTCTGCTTCAGCCGCTCTGGCATTTTGAAAGGGAAGAAGCCTAGACAGTTCGTCATTTGTTTCAAATCGTCCACCTTTCCATAAAAGACCATCTGCCACATGTACTGGATTTAATTGCAAGATTGACTGTATTTCCTTAGCCTTTTCTTGGCTGGCCAAATTTGCGGCTATGTGAATTCGTACAGTACCCATGAATAGGGTTCCTGCCATATTCACAAGAAAAATAGCCATGTTTAAGCTTACAGGAATTTGCCAAAATGAAGGGAACATCAACTGAGAAAAAAATGTTCCGTCGAGATATGTAATCCAGTCGAATTTTAGTAATATAAATGACCAAAATCCTTTCCTTTGTTCATGCAGCCTTGGCGGGGGCCCGTTTCTGGAGAACGCAATCAAAAATGATGCAACCAGAACAATAGGTGTCCAAATTGGGAGCATATATGCCTTTAATTCTTCAAACAAAATTTGCCACTTGGAATATGGAGTTTGTCGCTTTGCAAGCAAAGCCAGTCGTTGTTCTGTGTAGGGAAATGAATACCCAATTCTCTCAAATCCGATGCTGTACAACGGTGTAAAATGAAGTCCTACCGTGAATGGTCCTCCCCTCTCAATTTCTTGTATGAAATCTCTTTGACCAGGTTTTTGAAATCCATTCAACCACGCAATGGTTTCCTGGTTTTGGTGAAAGTTGAAACTTTTCTGGAATTCCCAGTAAAGCCGCCGCATAGGAGTTACATGGTCCATCAGCTTCTGTATTCGCTGTACTGAAACGGGTGTTCTGGTCCGGAGCGCACGTTTGACAAAATTTAAGTTGAAACCTTGTTTCACAAAATTCGGCCACACTTCCTGGTGTAAAGTTATTTCATTTTCCCCCGTTTCCAAATCCACAGCCTTGATAAGAGTAGGTTTTTGTCTCTCTTGAGTAGTTACACAAGAGGAGCAAAATGTTTGTAAAATCAATCTTCTTTTATGTCTTGGTCTCTTGTTGCTTTTCTTCTCTTGTTGTTGAATGCATACCATCTCCAATTTGTTACGAAATGTTACCCATTGTCCCAACTGGAGCATTGAAGTAGATTCCAAATTTATCAATAGGAAGTAACTTGATGACATCCACGCAATATCTCCAAGCGCCTCTCTGAAGAGATTCTTCACCTGACCTGGAATCATTTGCTTTGGATTGCCATCGTCATCATCATTATTCTCCTGTTGACTACTGATATGTGATGGAACCACTATTACAAAAAAGTAGCAGTGCTCAAGCGTTCTCATTCGGAGAAAGAGGTTCTTGAGAAGTTCCCTTGTGTTTTGTTGTGGCAATGATAGAGTTGGGATTTCTTGCTTACTCAGCTTTAATTGAAAATACAGGATGGGTTTTCGTTCCAAAGAAGTTCTAATGATATCTACTATATCTACATGTTTCCGATTGAAATCTGCCATTGTGTCTCCTCCACGAGAGCCACTTGAGTTGTGAGATGAAGAGAATGACAGTAGAATTGGTTGACATGACTGGTACAATGATTTGTGTTGGTAGGCCGTGGCTATAAGGTGAGCTACACCACCAAAATCAGTGTTTTTTCTGTTGTCCAAGTAAAACGGAAATTGATCTTGTTCCTGACCACCACCACTTTCAAGATTCCTAAAACAGTAATTTCGTCTTCTTTGTTGTCTGCTTTGCTGTGCTAGTATAGCAGCTTTTGGCCTTGTGCTGTTATTAATTTTGGGACTTAGGCTTGTAGCAATAGAAAGCAAAGCCAAAAGGGTAAAAAGAAGTAGCCCCTTCATTTTTTTAGAACGGAGATGCCACTTGAGTTTCCACTTGAGTAGATATATATAGGCAGAGATGCGATGCGGACGTTGACAAACGTTCAGCCCACTTACATTTAAAGCTTTATTTTTCAAAAGGAAAAACAACGCACTCGCTTGAATGGCACACAGAGAGAAAAATGGAGAAATGAGATTTGAATCGGTGAACAGGAAAAAGAGAATTTTTATTTATGTTATTCAATCAATCGGGATAGAAGAGGAATGACCAGTAATAGCTCAAGAGTTTGAGGAAAAACTGCTCCCATCCGGGCTGAAGTTCTTTCCTTGGGATTTTTATTTAGTTGTTTGTGAACTTTAAAAAAGGAGGTAAAGTCAACATAGACAGTCAACAGCAGATGGAACGTTTCCCACTTGAAATTGAGTAGTAAATGGAACTGAAAAAATGAGACGATGCGATGAGAGAAGGAGTTCAAAAAAAGATATAATGGATTTTTTAGCAGTCGATTTTGTGAGATTGAAACTTGGAACGCAAAAATTACATTACGTGCTTTCCGAGAAGAAGGGAGAATAAAACATATTCCACACTTATTTAGGCCCCCATGAGATTAATGAAGAAATTGGAAAAGAAAGATGACAAGCGTCAGCTGGCAGTTTTTACTAGAACAAAATTGCTGATTAATTTTTTATGTTATTTGAGACATGAAGGGTAGGGCACGAAATCTGCTTTAAGGTAGCAATAACAAATTAATATTAATTTTACATTTCGTCGTAAAGAGAAAATGTATATATCCAAAGTTTTTTTTGAAATATGAATGAAAGCAAATCAAATTAAAAACTGGAAATGTATCACTTTCTTCAAACATTTCTTTCAAAGATTAACCGGAGGTATTTAAAAAAAGTTGAAAGTTGTAAACTTTTTAAAATGAATGTAACTTAAAGCTGCTAAGATATGATAATGGCTTTTCCGCTAGCTTAGCAAATTTAATTATAATTATTAGCGGAGTACAAAGTAAGTTTATCATTATTTGATTAACAGAACTACTTCAGCAAAATGGGCCTACACCACCCACCCACTCACGTATACCATACCTACAAACTTTGTGATGACATGCCAGTTTAAAATTCTCTTTAGTAAGAATGCTTTATGCGGAGAATCGTGGAGTGGATGAGTATATCTGTCAGATTTTTTAGAGCTGCTATTGCTATGACTAGTGATGGTGATAAGTTAATTAGTAAGCTCTAGTTTCAGTTTTAGCAGTTTACTGGCATGTAATCCGCGTTAAAATCTAATTCGTTTCCACACCAGTTTTAACAAGAGCGTGAATGAATTCTGAGATGTGAGAAGAGAAGCGTGTATTTTTCAATGCATACTACAATTTTTTATAGACAACTTTACTAATTTCTTGTTTGGAGTCACAAAATGGAGACAGAGAAACGACATTGTTCGTAATTCATGATGCGATGCAAATGGCGAAGGTATCAAGCTGTCTCCATTATGGTCCTCCACAGGGAAAACATGTCGTGTCGTGAACGATTCTTCGTGAGACATTTATTACGCAGCTACCTATCTCTCCTCCTCCATCCTCTAGTCCTCTATATAGAAAGAAAACTGAAAGCACGGCTGTTCTTTAGAACACAATCATGTTACAAAATAATACAAAGATTTCTATTCCAACTCGCCAAGTCAAGTTTCGCCCATGACTTTCAGTAAACCACATGAAATGAAGGCAAAGAACATTAAACTTTAAGGTATTCCGAGAAATAAGTAGCTTTACTTGTTCAACAAATGTCTTTATTTTCAATACATCATGAATATCATATTGCCAGTATTACAGTTTACAGTTCATTTTCCAATTTCAAAGGAATCACTTGAACTCCAACTAGAGAAGGTTGTAAACTGCATGACGAAAAGGTTATTCATTTCAAGAGTTTGTGTAGTCGGCCTTTCTAGCTTTTTTGTTTATCTGCAATAAATGACAACGACAATGTGAATATGCCGAAAATGACGGTAACAGGAAAAGCTCATTAAAGACTTTGATTATTGCGAAGTGGTTAGTAGTCGTGTGGGGAGTGAAAGTATGGAGGCTGTGAAAACGAAACACGATATTATTAATTTCATCATCATTGACAGATGAAGACTGTTGTATCATGTTTCTAAACAAATAGCATAAGTTAAAGCAATGAATAAAAGAAGAAGAATCGAATTCAGTGAAATCGGATTTATTCTGGAAAAACTTTCGTAACCTCTAAGGCAAATATGTATTGATTGCCAACCGAATGCCAAGTATTATAGCGTAACAATTTGAAATGATAAAGTAGGTTTTCTAAAGAGTGGTAGCATTATATCTATTAACTTGACAATTAGTGTTACAGAGAATTTAATGTGTGTGGTTGAGGTGAAAGGAGTGGTTGCGGAGCGGTGGAGAAAGAGATCAATCTTGTATGAGCATTTATGTCATGTACACTGTACACTGCATGTGTGTGTGTGTGGGTAAAAGACACATGCAATTCTGAATTGTTCTTCTAGCTGGGATTGATTAGCTCTTCTTTGATATGAAGTTGTAGCAAGAAACCGCATTACTGATAGGTGTATCAAGATACACTTTTAATGGAAAGGTGAAGGTACTTTGAAAGATTACAAAATAAATTGAATTTCATTTTACTAGTGTAACAAATTGAATATAAAGAGTTGCAAATATGGAGAATAGCGAATCAAATGAACGTTAAAAATAACTTTGTTCTAAAAAATTCCTGTTGTATATTCAACATCTTTGAACAAATTACAAACAATTGTCTTCTTTTCATGAGAAATGAAGGAGAAAGCAAAACATCGTTCTGACGTCATCATATTGAAGATAAAAGAAAAGTCAAGAAAGTAAAGTCATTTTTTATCATTTGCATAACATGCATACGTCACGGCGGAATCATTTCAAACTTAGTAGAGCCAAAATGTGAAGATAAATGTATATATTGTAAGCAAGTAACTATATCAAGCAACTGAATCGACTTGATTGCCATTCAAAATTAGTTAAAAAGTAATTCACTCATCATTTAGTTTGTAATGAAAAGTTGTTTATGTATTCATTCCTTACTGATTTATTTG
Organism: Entomobrya nivalis; assembly: GCA_034695485.1. Taxonomy (NCBI): domain Eukaryota; kingdom Metazoa; phylum Arthropoda; class Collembola; order Entomobryomorpha; family Entomobryidae; genus Entomobrya; species Entomobrya nivalis. The sequence goes on from JAQFZH010004508.1 coordinate 7,338, forward strand.
TATTGTGGTATGTGCGCTACTGGCGTATAAATGGTAAGTTCATCAAAACAAACAAGCTGTGCAACTGGATACCGTAGATGATTGAAATACAGCGAAAGGAAGTTTAGTTATAGGTAGGTGTATCCTTCGAGAAACATTTTCAGGTTTGCATAGTTTACACAGAAAATTTTGAATGTTTTCCCATTTGCTACATAAACAACAGATAAAGTCGCAATTTAATGTAGGATACATACGTGAGTTAAACGAAGACGATCAGAAGATAGTAAGATAACATAATCCGAGTTGTACTTTGGCCTAAAACCATACCGAGAATAACAGGTTATCTAAGACAGTAATTTTCTAACGAGCGTGTTTACATATCTACCGATAAGAAACACAATACATGTAATGTAAACAATATATACATATAAATAGATAGCACTTCAAGTTTCACTATATGAGTACAAGTGCATCGATCATTCTTTATAACTACATAACAAAGTTGTCTTAAAATTGTAAACAAGAGTATTTGAGACAATGGTGCAAGCTACTCGATTCTCGCCATTTTTGTGTTTTCCTTCTGAATAATATTAGTTAACACAGAGTCACAGAGTACAGAACAAAGATAAACGTAAACAAGAACGACTACTTTCGAACCGCTGGAAAATCATGTGTCGTGTTATGGGGAATGACAGGAACCAAGATTCAGTTTTATACCTGACACAAGGTAAGAGTCACGTTTTGCTTTTGCAGGAACCCAGTACCTAGCACAATGGATTATTATAGTGTAGTGAGTTACACGGCAATAATTCAGCAGAGAAGAACAGTTCATGAAGGCTCCTGGGAGAGAATCGAATGAACATGAAGAAACCCTCTCATCTTGCTCTGCTATTCTTTCCACCAAAAGAATAAGATTTTCAAGGTAGAACGTAGCAAGAGAATGAAATTTGTTTGCTAGAAACAGAAATTATGGGTGCGGTGGGACTCATTTTATGATACAACGGAGCATCATAACATGGAAATGATGTGATGAAGATGAAAAAAGACTAACTGTAATGCTGAGAAGAGGCAGAATATTTTGAGTGCCAAAAATATTCCAAATGTTGCTATCATGAAGGAGAAAGTTGGTCGATAGGTACATCATTTATAATTGTATGTACCTATGCAGCAAAATAGGAACCAAACTAAATGTAAGTATAGTCGATAAAGATCATTGCAACATTGATTGTGTTCGTGCTACGTCTTGTGTCTGTCCAGATTTGTTGAGACCTATTATATTATATTATAGTTTGGTGTAGTTTATTGACAGAGAAACAGACAAATGAACAAACAAACAATAGAATTCATCGTAACTGTAACTTACTCGAAGGCACACACAAAAAGAAAGATAGTACGGCATGTTCACGTTTTTCCCCACTTTTTTTTACTGCGGAAAAGATGAAACGGTTACGCGAAATCATATTTACGTCTTTGTCAATGGAACCCAGCCATTGTGATATGGGAGAAGAGAATCGGAAGCTGTCACAGGGTTTCCCTGAAAAAAAGTTACTTATATTAAAGCAAACCAGTGAGGAAGCTACTAGAAGGACACTAGATTCTTTTCTTCCGGAAAATTGTACATTGTCAGTTCTCGTGTGTCTGAGAAAACAAACAAGTTTTGCTTTGTGACATACTGTATAAATGTGTAAAAGAAGTATTCCCTGCTTTCATTGAAAATGAGTTTCAACAAAGCAATACATAAGGACAATGCAAATAGTGGTTTTTATTTGAGGATTCTCATTTACAATGAATACAGTGACCTACATAAAACAAAGTGCAGTCAAGGATAAATTCATTATCGAAAACGTACGAAGAAAACCACTTTCATTATATTCATTCATGTTCACCAGGAAAGGGAGGATCTGCTTAATTTGGCGTCATCGATCAACATCATCATGGCGTATAGCATCGGTTGTTTTCTAGGAATTGCGTACTAGGTTTTGGGGGTTGGGGTTACTCGAGACAAATAAGCTTTTATTGCTTTCTCTACATAGCATAGTCACAACAAATTATACTATACCATTCATAATATATTTATTGTAATATTTTTCATGGGTATTCCCAAAGCAAACTAAAATCAGCTCGTTTTATGTTCGCATTAGTCGCGGATGATGAAATTACGTAGTTGTTGCTGCTATTGTTAAGGGACAAGGTGGATGTCAGAAGATTAACAAGCTAACAAGAAGTTATTTATATGGTAGTGTTTGAGATATGAGTTCAAGCATACTACATGACACACAGATCAATATCTTTTTTTAATATAATTATCATTACTATTTTCATGAGAAGATAATGTCTTTTCTCTAGGGAGCTTATCAACTTGTTCTATTACGTTCTTATGATAATACCCGTTGTCATCATCATCATCACATTGTAGATATTCTCATGCCCATCCACAAAGCAGTTGGTTTTTGTTGCTACTACTACCAAGGTTGTATGCTTATGTACATGACTACAATCGTTACAAGTTACCAACTAGGAACATATGATGTATGCTTTGTTGCATTGTTTCATTTTGTGTTACCTTGTCAATGTCAACGGCATCGTCATATAGCCTATTGTCACGAACTAACTCTCAAAGCTCAACAGCTTTGCCACTATCTATTATTCGTGTTCAGATTCAAAGGCAAGGGATCATGATAGGAACACGGATCGCATTATAAAACTTTCTTTTGAAATATTTGCACCAAAACTCACGATCAGAAGCACGATTTTGACTCGACCCATCATCAACAGATTTATTTTTACACATAACATTAGCTTAACAGATTTATCGTTATATTATTAGTGTTTTTTCTCTCTGATAACCAGTTTAAATTCCAATTACATCATGATTTGCGGTTATTTTTTTTAAAGAATCTTGGTTACATTTCTTACATTTCTTACATTAAGTCCACCCACGCAACACTTTATTGAAAATATCAGACAGAAAAACAAGTAAATTGCTGTTAGATTTTATGTCTACTCTTCAAAGAGTGGTCATGTAATAATGATGTCAAAAGGAACGGGTAAAGTGTAGGAGTAAAGGACTTACTTGAGTATCTAATGACAAATTTATGACTGCATTGAAAATGAGGATACCACGAAATATTTGCTTCATAAAAAAAGAAGACCAAATTATATTTGACAAACAAAGTACGTAATATTTTTCACATGCGACAAACATATATAATGTGTGCATCTAATCTAATAAACACGTCTGTCAGCCAGCCCAGCCGTACAGCGAAAAAAAAGAGAAGGCTGAATGGAAATCGGATACACGCGTGTTGATTTTGTTGATGGAATAATTTATTTTCTCAATATGCATGTTTATGTTTTGATCCTACTTCACAATGTCAAAGTTAACAGGCAAAGTTGCGGTGGCCAACAGAACGTAAAAAGTTAATCAAAAGATTACGAGAAACAGACAGCGTAGAAAATGCGATGTTTTTCAATAGTTTTTTTTTTCTTCTTCACATGAAAGCTTTCTTCGGAAAGTGTACATGATAGACAGAGGAGAAAAATAGGTAAAGCAGAGAGGGTATCTACATATTTTATTCTACTTTTTTGTTGTTGAAATGGTTCTCTGTGGATTTGATGATGAAGTACGATGCAGCTTGTCAACATTTCACAGAAACTTGCACTACTTTGTGTTTAGTTAGTCCACGAGGGAATTTCTCATTACTGGAAAACTATTCGGGAAACTACTGGGAGTCGAGTGTGTTTTTACGACAGAAATGAAAGGGTAAATAGGGAGGGATGGTGGTAAGTTAGTAGTATTACATGCAGCATATCAAGAGCCAGACGGATTTAAAAACATGACAAATTCAAAATTGAAATAAATTCATCTCGTCAAGTCAACATCGCAGCGACAAATAGACGTATTTAGTTTTCTGACTTGGGTTCTCCTACACCTACATAAAAACATTTTTTGTGGAAAAGAGTAAAGCTTGGCTAATTTTTTAAATAATTTTACCCAACAACCTTTTCGTCAAAAACATGTTGGAAGTGAGATGACTGAAAGTGAAAGCAGCACAATATGTAATGTATGTAAGTAATTTAAAAACTATTTTCAATTGGAACAACTGCACTGGATAAAAATGTCAATTTCAACTTGACAAATTTGGAGCAAATATGTATTTAAATGAGAAAAACTCAATATTTTACACAGTTGCGTCATTTCCTGCGTAGTTCAGCTCAGCAAAGCTTGGTGTACAATACGTAGAGAATGACAGGCAACGAAGCAGATGAACATGTAAAATGTGAAGGTGAGTAAAATGAAGTTATCACAATCATCATTCATGTAAAATTCAAAGACTCCTTCCTGACGGTGTGAGATAACAAAACAAGAAGACTTCTCGCTTTCCCTTGGCATTTTTTTTTTACATTTCAACTCCGCATTGCTTTGTGCTACATTATATAGGTATGCAGAAAAAAACAAATGATATTTCTGATAAGGCACGACTGAATTGAGGAAATCCAATATTATTTACATTCATGCAGTCGCATATCTCTAAAGTAAATTATTG
>JAQFZH010004509.1:0-11861 GCA_034695485.1 Entomobrya nivalis
GAAGGGACCTTTGATTTTTAATTGATCGAAGGGAGATTTACTTAAATATTTAATTGAATTTAATTTGAGTTGTTAAAAGAGAAATAAAAAGTATAAGTTGAGCTTGTCTTAAAGGAAATTAATCCGGTTGTATTTTTTGTGATTTATTTTAGTCATCCATATTTAAAATCATTAGATTCACCACTGCACGCATATTTAAGATTAATTGGGTTAACGGGTAGTTGACTTAACTGAGCACAGTTGTCATAGCAGTTTTTTTACAAAACGTTAATTTGTGAGCGCGATGAATATTTTTTTGAAAATGTCTGATGCCTTAATTGTCAATTAAACTTCGCTCTGTAAGATGGTACCATTGGTACTAAAATCCTATATTATATAAAATCCCCTAGGACTATCATGGGTCTATCGACTAAATAATGTTCCTAAACGAGTGTCAGTTATGAAAGTTTCTCAACTGTATACTTATATTTATGAATGTAAGGATAATTTCATATGATATAATATTTAATTTAACAATTAAGTTCTGTAGTAGGACAATACCATATTTAAATTATCCATGCTAGACAATACAAAAATGTTAGGTTTTGTGTTCAATTTCTTTTGAATGCTTTAAGCTTAAGGGCATTTTAGTTGATGTCAACCACGTCATTCAACTAGTCAAAGAACATTTTACATATACTAGAAATATAATTATGGTTGTTCTATTGAAACTATTTAGTACTACCAATAGAACCAAATGCCAAAAGGTTAAAGTAGAAGTGCAATTATTAAATTATTCGTCTACGCGTGGAGTCTTACTAAAACTTTCTTGGTATGTGGTTTGTGTCTCTTTCTATGCCTTTTAAAGTTGCGGATCCAAAAAGCTACTAACTGACAAAATGTATTTACTTCATTATTTTCTTGTGACCTTTTTCCTTCCCTCTCGTATTTCTGCTTTGACGTATTATTTTGAAAGTAACCCTTTTGATCATCAAGACAAATTGTTCAATGAAATTAGAAAAGAGCATATTTTAGAAGCAGCTTCATTATCTTTAGACGAAATCAAAAATTTGCCATCAATATTATCTTTATTTGGTGCTAATAGATGTGTGTTAACTTTGGACAACTATTTCAACACAAATTTACCTAATCTTGAATATCCTATTATTTCACGGACACTTATACCATCTCTTCAGCAGCTAAACTCAGACGAAATGGTTAATAAACAACAAACAACAATTCAGTGGTATCCTGCAAGAATGAAATCTGTAAATATATCCGGCATTAAGATTACATGTCCAATGTCTAACATGCTGACTGGCATGAAACCAAACGAACACGATTTTTGTCTTAAAATTAAAATGGATCTGTTTTCGATTCGCTCCAAACCATGGAATTGCAAACTTCATATGTTGTTGTTTCTTCCCATATACTCTTTAAACAGTTGGAGACCAACTCCATTTTTTAAATTCCAAACATCGTTAGTTTTTCATTCTAACATTCTCCCATCTACTAGAGCGTTATCAATGCAAATTTGCGTAATGAAAAGCCAACAATCAAATCTTTACACACCAGCCCAAATTGATGAGAGCCTTACCAATCGTAGATCAATGGCAGAAATTGGTTCAGCTTTGCATCTTGTCAGTCACGACGTTATAATTATATCGGAAGTTACTTCACCTGTGCGCAGTACATTTGGCCGGATTACATCAACAAGAATTACTTGCGAATTGTGCACAAGAAGGACGTCCTCTGAAGTAGAATTGAGTTCAAACACGCTTAAATTATTGCATTCGATTGGGTTTCCCAACCCACAAGAAATGTTGTTGTGGAGCTTAAATTTAGGAGTTATGGATCAAGGAAAAGTGATCGATGGTGTCTTGGATCACATGTCCAAGTGCGAGCTTAATGTGAAACCATCAAGAAATACTCATGAGTTAATGAAAGCATTTGCACATGTATTTCAAGCCATTATAAAAATTATTCTTATACAGCTGACTCATTCTCGGTTAAACTTTGTGAAAGTGGCAAATGGGCAGTTGATAATAATAAATATAACGATATATCTGTTTGGAAACTTATGTATGCACCTATCCAACTTTCAAGCAAATCGTACTCTGGCAAGATTCCTCATCAGTTTCCGTTGGTAATCCAAAACATTGAAAACAGCTTACAATTTATTGCATGTGGAGGACAGGTGAACATGAACTCGTTGTCTTTTAGAGAGTTTGTTAGTGGATTCGATTTATATATTTGGCTAGCTACATGCTTGTCAGTTATTGTAGTTGCAGAATTGCTGAGGATATCTGTAACTCATGACAAAATAAGAAAACCTCACTCTCGTTACTTTGAAACATTATTTAGTTTACTAATTGGACAGAACGACCAATATCAATTTACACTGCCACAAATATCATCGAGATGCTTATTGGCTTGTTTTGGACTTGCCGCTGTTGTTCTAACTAATGCATATAAGAATGACAATATTTATAGAATGGCGTTACCTCGGGAGCCAATTTATTTAGAAACGTTGGATGATATCAGTAAACACAATTTTACTATTTTGACTAGATCTTCAGTAGTGGTTATACTCCCTGGATGGTCACAGACACGGAATTACTCAAACATTCAGCTCGAGTCAGTTTCCCCACATGACTTTCGTGACACTGAATTGAATTTTCTGTTCATTCAATCTGAATTATCTGATACTCTTTTTACAAATAGAGGTGACGAAGAAATAGATCTAACAATCGAAACATCACTCTATCTTAATTCAATACTTCATCCCAAACTTTTTAAAACTTTGAAGGATACAGTTTATCGAAGCATTGACTTCGATAAACCACCGTGGGTTGGATTATCTTGGGATGACACTGAGAAGCATCTCAAGAAATTGTTCTGGGAAAAGGAAGAAGAGCTTCTTCTGAATGAACTAAGACTTTGCGAAAATGTAGCAGTTGTGGTTCCACCTAAAAAGCGTAATGACTTAGTCAGACGGACTATGTCTAAAGATTCTAAAAATATGAAAACCCGACAGCATTTGGGCAAAGAAATCTTTTTTAAATCATATACGGTATTTAGTTTGATTGGCTTAGTTCCACCGTTTCTAATTTTAAGGATGAAACAAATCGAATGCTCCGGAATATTAGAATGGTGGACAAAACTTCTGAGTGGCGACAAGGTCACTCTGAAAGCGGGAGGCGTATTAGGCTCCGAGTTGCAAAAGCCAACCATGGAAGGAAATATAATTACAGTTTTTGTTGTAATGCTGGTAGGGAATGCGTTGTCGATACTTGTGTTTATGTTAGAACTGTCGCACGTATCATGTAAGAAGTATAAGTATTTGTGTAAAAAAATCGGCTTTACTCAATCTTAATACACAATCGTAGGTTTTTATATACTCAGCTCTTAGCTTTGTGCACTTAAAGCAAAATCAAACGTGGCTAAAGTAATTTGGAAATTAATCGAATAGCATTTGGCCAAGCTTCAAGGACGAAACATTGACTGCCAAAAGACTTTGATTGAATTGCACGTTTATTACAAATGTTGGGAACGTTATTCCGTTTTTAAATTTATATTTCTTTCAATTTTGATGATTTTTAAAATTTAGCCCCTCTGGTTTGTACAAACATGTTGACCTGATTAAAACTTACTCCTATCACAAGATAATTCGGAAGTGAGAATAAGGATACAGAAAGTGCGGAATAATTACTTCGAAGGAAGTTTTTGTGCTATTGAGGTTAAACAAAATACCAAAAAAGGTACAAAAGAATTGTATGCTTTATGTGATTACTTAAATTGCTGGTATTTTTCAAGCAGTCAAGTTTTAGAAACAATATTAGATGACACTCAATTTATTTTTTCCACAGACGGAAGAGAATCTGTCTAAACAATTCAAAAATACAAAAACTCACCAACAAATAGGCAAGGAAATATTTAAAAATCATATACAGTATTTAGTTGAAGTGGCTTAGTGCCACTGTTTATAACTTTAAGGTTGAAAGATATTGAATCCGCAGGTTTATTTGAATGTTGGACAAAACTTCTGGGTGGAAAGAACGTCACATTAAATTCGAGAGTTTTATTGTTAGTTAGCCCCAAATCGCCAAAACGACTATCATGAGTATTCGTTGGGATTGTTTTGTCTATACTTTTTGATGTTCAAAACATTTGGTTGCATAATGCAATATGTTTCTCTGAAATATTCTAGAATAATAAGAAGAACTTCAAGTCTACATACCTAAGCTAATTTAGACAAAAATTGACAAAAAGTAAAATTTAACTTTCAATTTAACTTTCAATTTCAAATATGTTCATAAAAATAATAGCAAGTTGCGTAATGCTTTGGGCATCAATTTGTATTTAATAGGAGCCAAAACTATCAACATATTAAACATTAAGTTAACTGGAACTGTATGAGTGGTTAAAAAGTATATTTTAAAGTGAATTTTTTATACATAATACCCTCACGAGTTTGAAAATTATGACAAATCGCATAAACACCTTTATACTTTATTATGAGATTTATTGCATTCATTTTGTAATATTCGAGACTGCCAATTCTAAATTGCAAAAAAGATTGCTTGTGTGAATGTAATAAGTACTAATATATGAACGCTCTATCTAGTTATTACAACAATCAGATTTCTATATAGCATCAACGGATGCCAAAAATATTTGTGAAATATTGCATCGTATGGATATGTTTTTTACGATCATTAATTAAATAAAATCATATAAATTGTTGAGTGTATCTTGCATTGAAATTTATTGAGCGAAGAACAACATAAATGTTACTAAAACTGTGGATTGTACAAATTTAATAGATGATTAAAAGTCGCAATTTTTCATTCGAAGAAAATATTAAATATTCACAATCAGTGTTAGACTTCACGTTTTAATGCCATGAGTACAATCAAAAGTTTACAACATAATCATTGAAACTTTTTGTTATACTATGGGGTGTTCATATGGGTATATGGTACATGCATTTAATCACACTTTCAGCTGGCTTAAAATTTCCATCAAAATAAAATTTAATAACTTCATATTATGCATAAACATATTGCATAACGAGTATGTTAGTATCTATATAGAACGTTATATTCAATTTGAACATGTTGACAAGAAAACATAAGTTTGTCTGCACCTAACTAATGGTAATAATTTTTGCGATAGGATACACAAAAAACTTAGTGTTTTTGACAGCACTAGTTCTTATTACTTGTTTTAGTATAACTTTTTTTTGTTCTTAAAAATCGATATTAAGTAAATAAATTTATAATTCTCAGGCAGTTTTAATTTTTAAATGTAAAAACTAGAGTAAGTTCATAATAAAATCAAATGATTAGGACAGACCTAACCTCGAACACACACCTATTCTGAATCTTTAAAAATCAAATCCCTAATTTGCTTTTTGGAATGAGTGTATAAAATCATCGTATAAAAATTTAAAACCTTAAAAACAAAATTTGTTAAGTAATAAATTCTGAATTCCGTGGTAACGCTGTCTAAAACTTTCTAATTAAAAAAATATTTTGAGATGTATTCATTTACTCTTACTCAAATTTATCTCATATAGCTATACTTCTTTGAATATCTAAGTTTTTTATTTTCGGTGAATAAAGGTTATTTGAAAACTAGTAGGCGATGCGTGTTAAGCTAAAATTATTTTATTACTAATGACAAAATAACCAGTATTTTAAAAAATTATATCGTAATTTTAACATTTATACTTCAAGTGTTTTATCTGGTCAGTAGTTTTCATGACATACGCGCAACCATTCAATTAAAATATGGTTTCTGTTTTCTATATTCAAGTATAATAACGATACAGCTGTACACTAAAATCTATTCATAAAATTTCTATAATAGGAAACTTCATAGTTTTTATTAATAATCATATAAAACTAAAACTTACGACTAATTAAAAGTATACCCACACTTTCTCCAATGCTTTGGTTTCGAATGGAACAAAATCATTCAAAGTAATAATAATAGTATATAATTTTTTATTTAAAGTGTGCTGCACACAAAAACATTAAAGTGCAATTGACTTAAAATTGGCAAATTTGTTTAGAAATATTTTAATTTTACTATAATCTTTGAGCCTTTAAATTTATTTCATTATGTCTAAAATTAATTTGTTAAGATTATTAATAACTCACGTAGAACACAGCCATGGTTACAAATATCAACAATTTTCACCAATGTTAAAAACGCATTTCCATGACTTAATTTTTCCACATGCTAGCTTACAGTTACAGGCCTAAAGTTGATTAAAAATAGGCTTGCTAGATTATTTTTATTTCAGCAATCGATCGAATTTCTTTAATTTTGTGTTTTCGGATAAAATGGACAAATGAGTTTGTGCTGAAATAATTTCCAATCCAACTTTTGGCACTCTCTAGAGCAATACAACCGCTTACATTTTGTGCATTTACGGGTAGCATTTTCCTCTCCACAAAATCTGCACAAGTTTTCAACTTTGTTTAAGAACATTATGCACTGGGGCTCCTTAATACGAATCCCATTGACTTTACTCTTAGCACATGTTCCCATGTACGGATTAATGATCGCAATTCTGCTTCCAATTCCAAACTGTTCCATAGAGACATTTTCTCTTGTCAACACAAATGTATTTACGTAAACACGAGTAGTATCCCCATTATCATCTTCAGCCAATAATTGTACTGAATTTATGAATGCGACAGGTTCGTCAATAAAAGTCAAGTCAAGAATCCTATTCTCATAAATGCTGTCGTTAGACGGATTCATTTCTTGCAAAGTTATAGACTTTAAGTGTCCCAGTTTCTTTGCCATTTTTTGGCGAAAAGTTTCAGGAACTACGGTTTTGTCAATAGGAATATCATTCTGGTTTTGCACCATCGCCATGACATTTTTAAAGCGTTCGCGATGTTGTAAAACGAGACTTTTCCTAACAGGGCTTTTAATATACTCTTTTCGATCAAGCACACTTTTTGACTGGACAACCAATGGTATTACAATGTTCTCCTCTGAATTGCTATTTGGGTGAAAATATTCTTCGATTTTTCCAAGAAATCCTTCCACGTTCAATTGAGACTCAGATATTTCGTATGGAAGATAACAAGGTAGTAGATTCCTTTCTGCCTCTTTGCCACATTTAAAGTTTTCTTGTACCAATTTTATTTTTTTATCGTTCTGAAAATCAGGATCGTTTGTTGGTTTCTGACTGTTGTAATCCTCCATGTGAGCAAAACTGATTTCATAGTAGGCTTCTGGTACTAATCTATGATCCTGTGGTGCATTGTCAAGGAACAATTTAAATGCAGAAATGACTTCAGAAAATTCCACAATTCCACTTTTCATAAGAATATCTGCCTTGAAGTAATACAGTTCTACTTTCTCTGGAAATTTCTCCAACGCGTCAATAACACATTGAAGTGCAACTTTGTACGACCTTCGTCTTTTCAAAGAATATATTAGTAGACGAATATAACCGTAATTGTCAGGATATTTGCGAAGACCTTCTTTTAAAATCCCCAATGCGTATAAATCATCAGGCGACTTTAAGGATGACCACAAGTTGTAACTAACGTAGCATAAACGAATCTTCATTTCCTCTTCATTTATTTGCTGACATGTTTCATGAAATAGTTCTGCCACTATCGTTTCAAGTTTGTCAACATTTTTTATAAATGTGTTGAGGTGATCTTCCAAAAGCATGCACTCGTAAGATAGATTAACAACTTTCAACTTGTCAGTTTTGGACACATCATTTTTCGTTGCGAGCAGATTGTTAAGCTCGAAAACTCTGTTGATTGTTTCGACTACTTCCTTTGCGGTTTGGGAGCCAAAAGTGCTTCTTAAACCCACTTCTCTCATCACCTTTTTACCAATATTTTGAATTTGTCCACCGCAACTGTTATTTCTGCTATTAATATTCAATTTAGCACTGTTCGGATCTAAATGTTCCTCCGCACGTATCATTCTTTGCTTAAACGTCATACCCTTATAGTCAACTTTATGCTGCTTTTCAAATATAGTCACATATTCTTGCAGTCTGCATCTGTCTGACTGAAACATGGTAAGATCCCGATCAAAGTCTTCATCTGGCATTTCGATATATTTGGAATTTCCCATTTCTCTCGCAATATTTAGCATAATCCATGCCATTTCCGGTTCCAACTGATGACGGTAATAATCCACAAGTAGCTCGGCTGCAACTGTGTTTCCCAAATGTAAACCTTGTTTCCAGCACATTTCCGCCATCTTCTCATTTCTTGGTAGTCCATTGCCATTTATATACAGAATCCCTAAACTGGTGGCTGCTGCATCAAGGCCATGCTCCATCGCTTTTCTGTACCAAATTGCTGCCTTTTCATAACTTTTCTCAACACCGGTCCCCTGCTCATAGCAATCTCCTATATCTTTTTCTGCATGACAAACACCAATATTGAAGCCTAGTGGTGAAAAAATTTCCAATTTCGAATTAGTTTTCTTTGCATCCATAGCCGCACAACGTTTATATATTTCTACAGCTTTCACAACATCTTGTTGCACTCCATGCCCAAGGTAGTAACAAAGACCAAGCTTATAAGTTCCTGCAGGAATTCCTTGCTTATCAGCTTGAGTAAAGTAGTTCACAGCTTTTTTATAACTTTGCGGAACTTCCCAACCATAATAATGCATCTCGCCTAAATGTACAGGATGTGTTGCCGAGTCGTACGATTTAAAGACCGTTTTTATATTTAATTTGCGCCCAGATTCGTCATTCCTCTTTCCAAAAATGTCACTCACACTAATTGGTAATTGATCACGGTTTAAGCGCGCATTCGTTACTTGTGTGAAATTAAGCAGTTTGCATGAATCCAGTTCTTGTTGTATTTGCTTTTGTACTGGAGATATGGCCAAAGCCAGTTCGTAAAAGCGAATCGCTTCAACAAAATTATTTTTTGCTTTGTGGCATTGAGCTTTTAAATAGTGTCCATTCCACGAAGATTTGTTAAATTTCAGTGCTTGTTCAGCGTCAATAAAAGCTTGGTCAATATGTTTGTCATCAGTGTGTTGAACACCTCTTATTCGCAGGTGACACGCAGCTCGTTTTTCGTAAACCTCTCCAAGTAAGACTGGTGATAAGCGTGGTATAGCTATTGCTTCGGAATATTGCTGTAATGCACTTTCGAAATCTAGCGAACCCTTAAATTGTTCTGCATTTGCTAAGATCTTTTCATATCGTTTAGTATCGTCCAAGGAAGAGCTCACACCGGATTCCACAATCAGCTTATCAATTTCACTTTCAGCCACTTCCAATGTTAGCAAACTATCTTTGAAGGCTTTTAATTTTTCACAGTAGTCTCTTTGCGTAAGCCGTTTGCTTTTATGATGTGCTAGATCATTTCGTAGATCTTTTAGCTGGCGGACAGCTCGGTTTTGTAATTTGTATTTCTTCGCATCTCCAAAGTTCAAAAGTACAAGCGACATCAAAGATATATCCCAATTTTCTGAACTGCAGCCTTCAAGTAGTATTTTCTTTTGGAATGGTATGGCTTTCTTCAGGAGGATTTTGCAATGTTGATTAAGAAAGGCTTTAATATAGTTTGGCTCATCTCTCCAATCTTTCCCACTTTCGACCTTCCATCGCTGTTTAAATATTTTCCGAAGGTATTGAGTGGATTGGATAACCGCACTGTCCAATTTGTAAAAGTACTCTTCTTCTGAACAGGAAATCATTTTGGATTAACTGTAATAGGAGAATAGCATTTTTTGCTACTTAACAACTGGATAATTAACAATTACAGTGGTAAACAGTACTAACTTAGAGTACGAACCAAATAGCAATCTGATATTGTGTAACTGAATTAGTTTTTTTAATCTCACTTAAATATAGCAGGTAATGAAATTTATTTAGTTGTGGATTTTGTATATATTTAAGTAAACGTTTGTGAAAAAATTATTGCCAGATTATGCACCAAATATATTAAAATAGTAACTAATAGCTCTGGATTTTAAAATACGAAAGTCAAGCACTAGATAACGTTTTGCCAATTTTACAGCATTTGGCATATATTTGGCAGTGGTTGCTCACAAACAGTCAGTTTATATTACTGCTATATGATCATAACTTTAAGCACTTTGGTCTGCCTTATATTTTGAATATTTGCAATTAAAATTGATCGCTAATTCAGGGTATATGCTATGTTCAATATGAAATGCGACGACAGAGCGAATGGTCTGATAACTCAATTTCTTAATATCGAGATTTTTGCCGTAGCTTTGTTAAAGTGAACTTAGAAATTCGTACACACTCTGATCTCAGCAGCAGAAAGTATATTGTCAATACGCTGGCAGTGAGTAGTGGGTCTTAGTTACATTCAGAAACATTTTGCAGCTGCTTTGGCTTGTTCTGAGTCATCTTATATCATAAGTAGGTATGTACAAATGTAAAATGACTATGATTTTTCCTTTCTGCAAGATCATTCTTTAATTCACGGCGAAGATGAAGGGTGTGACATGATAACACGCAGTGTATTTGGACTAATATTGTACGCACTAAATGTATGAACGCATTTCAACACACTGTATTTATTTTCTTTGTCTTAATTTATTGTATCTCGGATTAACATCATTCCATGCACACAAAGGCACGATTCGGTACGTTTTCATTATACAATTTTATATGTGTTTATGCAAGATCAAAAATCATAATAATCTCAACGTATTTAAAAGAAATATATCCGTGTAAAAATTATTCATAGATGCTTTTGGTACAATGTGAATGCTTAAAATTGTTACTGTACGTGCTTTCTAAATATTCTTTAAAATCAAACATACATAAAAGTAAATAAAAAAGGTTACATTTAAAATAAAAAAGGCTTACTTTTACATTACAACATTTACAAAAAAAACTTTCTTTCTGACAATTTTATAGTTTTAAGTAATTGGATTAGCCTAACTAAAACAAAATATTGCTAAAAAATGTTTCTCAATGCAAAAGAATTTATATTTTTAGCAAGCTGTTAAGAAAAGTATACATATCTAATTAGAAGTACACGCTGGAATATACCATTATTCGCACTATCTACAAAAAATTGAAATGTGCTCACGATCGGACCATTATGCCTAATTGACATGTAACTGCTAAAACATTTTAAATTGTTAATCTTCAAGCTTATGTTATAAATACCCAAATGTTGTCGCAAGTTTCAATGATAACGCATTTTGTTGAAAAGGTTATTCATTCTGTTTTTGTTTTCAGAGGCAAAAGAATTAATATTATGTAATTACACATTAAGATAACAACGACTCTACGTAATGTCTTAATCCACCTTAGTTGGGCAGATCAATTTGTGTCTAAATTTTTTCATATCCATGTCTCGACAATCTTTAGAACAGTACGGACGCTTACACAAGGAACATTTTTGAGTTGAGTTTTCTCTTCCACAAACTCTGCAAATATCTTTGAGCTTTTCCAAGTGCACAATACACCACGGCTCATCAATCCGAAGTCCATGTGATTTTGTATGCTCATCAAAAAACATGTATGGATTGACAATCCCAATTCTACATCCAGGCAGGAACTCCTCAAGATATTTTTTGTTTTTTTGTTTTGTTTTTAGATCACTTTTTATTCATGTATTAAATTTTAAGCACAAAATTTTAGAGACAGCCTATTTGATAGGACTTACAAAAGGAATTTATAATATTTCATATACAAGTTTACTTATTTCCTTCAATGGGTCATAATACAGAAAACAATAGTCAAATTAAAATAATTACGAATTACATTTAGAAAGCATATACTTACTTAACTCTTTTTTAAATGAATCATATTTTTCAATACCTGTAAGTGAAACGGGCAAACTATTCCACATCTTTACACCATTGTACTGAAAAACACT